>CAVNYN010224119.1:0-46954 GCA_963692815.1 Nyctanthes arbor-tristis | reverse complement strand
AAACAAATAATAAGCAGAATTATAAACTTAATTAGATAGGATACAGCATGCGAGGAAGTGGGGTCATCTTTCAGAATGTAGACAAGGCAAAGAAGAACAATAAATTCATTGAAACTTATTCCCTTGTCCTCATTGATATCACATGCTTCGAAGAGATCATTGATTTCTTCATCTGTGAGATTAATATCAAACTTGGGGAAGCAGTGGTTCAGCTCCTGTGAATCTATTGCACCACTTCCATCCTCATCTATACAGAAAAGAAACAAATTATAAACAAAAATTTTTGTTATCATCAGATATCGAGTCTTAGGTTCCTCCACCGCAGAATTAAGCCGAACAGAAAAGGGAAATTTCAGGTGCAGAAATTGAAATTGCTATTTAGCTTGGCATGATATCTAATGCAAATTCCATCCATGGTGAACTTATCTACCAGTTAAGGGTACCTACCGAATTGTTCAAATATAGCTTTGCATTTTCTTAAGCTCTCATCAATTTTGGGAAATTTTAAGATAGCGCTGTTAAATGATGTCAAGGAACTCCCTTCTTTTTCTTTCTTCTTTACTGCCTCAATCACTTTGGCCCCAAGCTTTGTCTCGGATACTGAAGGAGTACCAGATCCATCCTTTCCATGTACACCTCCCATTGTCAGTTACCTACTACAAAGTGGGATTATGATATAGCCCCTGCACAATTATGTAAATGGAGTTACAAGGCGCGTATACTTACCAAATAAAATACATGCACATGCACAGGTACAAAGAAACTATCCCCGTGACGATCATGTTTGGTGCACTAACTTGACTTGGGTCTCAGCTTAAGATTTTAATGGATTTTATGCATCTAGCAAATGAGAATGCCGCCCTTACTTCTATGCACAACCAAGCATGCTTGTTCACCAGAATCATTCACAATTCTCCATCTATAACGTCCATACAAATAGTTTAAAATAACCCGACCAGAGCATATATAAATGAGAAAACACTGGGGCACCGACAAATGTCAATGGGATTTCTGGCCAGTTAAGAAGTAGTATTAATATCTAAACATGTAATCCATTGAATACTATTTAACTTTGAATAACCAACATAAAATGGAATATTGTAAGTTGCAAGAGGATCTATTAAAATCACAACTGAAACTTTTGTTATTGGTAAATTACTATTAATATAGTATCCAAACCAAATAAATCCCGTCAGAAACAAGTTTTAATCATTTCAAACCCAAATCAGTATTTACATAGAAATATCCAAATTAGGCCAAGTTTTGTTCTCGTACTCTTATATTCCCAATTGCTAAAGCAAAATGGCGTATTAAACATATTCCTATGTTTTTCTAGCTGTCATACCAAAAAAGAAGCAATTTATTGATCTTCACCAGCTATCAAGAATATCCAAAATCAAAAACCCAGAAAGAATCTACAGAAGGGATACCCTGGTTTACCTTTGAAAATAAATCCAAAGACACAACGGATGATTCTTCTGTTACAACAAAACAGCTAAAAAAAATAAAACCGATACTTCCTCAACCAAGTCTTCCTTTAATCGAAATCAAGCTGAATAATACATAACCGGCAAATAATATGGGAAAACAATAAAATTTTTGGAAGGTCTGGGCAATTTATATGGCGTTGAAATATAACGTGGCACCAGCGAATCGCATCGAAAGATAGGATATAAAAATTGATCTCCCGAGTTATGCGCCGGATACATCACATTCGATCTGTTTGTGCATTTCATCAAATCAAAGATGGAAATGTGATTGTCACCATCTCCAAATCAAAATTATTTTACATTTTAGAATGGTATAATTACTACACCCCCTCTAATCATTTTTAACATCCCCATCCAAATATACGGTCTTATTTTTAGCTCCGTTCACCTGTCAGCTAGCTAGACACGGCACATAAGATGTCTGGCGGTATAATGTTCGATATTATTATTGTATCATTGTCAATAATTATACAAATATTACTTTTTATATTCATTTATGAATATGAAAATATAAATTACAATTGCAATATCTTGGAAATACAAGAATAACTTATAATTTGAAATTTTAGTTCATTAAATACTTCAATTACAACTACTTCTAACAATTTTTAGATATCATTATATATATACACAACACTCGATAAATAAAAATGTTATAAGAACTTTAGTATAATCGGATTTCCAATAATACTTTTAATTTATGTGGAAAAACAAATAGGACTACATATATTTGAGATGGGAGGAGTATTATTTTCACAAAACAATGTATCTTCAATCAATGACACCAAGTGAAGATTATTTAGTTGCCAAAAATAAAGAAAACAAAAAAGAAAATGTAAAGATTACTTTAGGTTAAATTACAGCCAACATCCGTGACCTTTACATCTATTTGCACTTTCATCTCCAACCTTTAAATTTCAACAAGTAGACTCTCAAACTTTAAAAAATTAGTTCTTCTGTTTAACTAGGGTTCATTTGGTAACTGATTATAATGAGATCCCATTATAAGTTAAAATAAATTTCAAATTCACATGAGAGAATATAAAAAAGTGACATGTATATATATATTATATAATGATGGGAGCATAGAAAAGTGACATATGCACATAATTTTAAATTTTGTTATATTATATAAATGTGTCACTTTTGTATACTTTCACGTGACGTGATTTTGAAATTTGATTTCAGTTATAATTACATCAATTTATAATTCCTTACCAAACAAACTTTAACGACTAACGTTAAATGGAAGAAATTCATCCATTTGGATGAGTGGCACCAATTTTCTAAAAGTTGGCGTTACTAATCTAATTTTAAAGGTTGTGGATGAAAGTGCAAATAGATGCAAAAGTCGGGGATGATTGCCGTAATTTACATTTATTTTTCATAATACTTCTCTATTTTCAATTCTTAAATAATAATTAAATTGCTTCAAAAAAAATATTAATTATAACTCTGTTTCACAACCAATTATAATCGTATTCGATTATAATTAGTTGTTAAATTGTTTAAATATTTTGGTAATGTGATATTATTTTTATGAATTGATCTTGTCCCGTGGTAGTATTGTGATAATATGATTACACGCAGCCAACCTCTTTGCTCGCAATCGCTATTGCCAAACCATACAAAAATTTAAATAATCAACTTCAAACTAAACCAAAAAAAAAAATCATAATCAAATCAGAAGTTGGTTTTGAGCACCATATGAGATTTTAAATGAGAAATCAAGTCCAAGTGCTTGTTTGATTCTCGTTATGAGTCCCAATTAAACAGTACTTTTACAAGCAGCATAGGTAGCGGCCGCATGGTGATGGGTCGTAGTGGAAAGGACGACAAGGCAATGCACAATGGTAAGTTGGGTATTGTTCTCTTTGACGGAGAATTAGTTGTTAGAAGTATCATTTCATTGCTTGGTAAATTACTTTTCGGAAGTATTGTATGTTTTAAAAACAATATAGTATTTTTAGTGTTTGAAAATATAAATGCTTTGTTAATGTGTTAATGTATAATAATTATCAAAAAAGTTATTTAACCTAAAAACGTTAGAATCTCCAATTTCATTAGGCAGTTATCATGTTTAATTCACCAATGTTAAATTTCAAAAACTACAAAATGTAAATTAAAAGAGTAATAATATACGCAACTTATAAAATAAATTTTTTATGCACCTCATCAATGTACAACAATTCAATTTCTCAGTCTTTAGTATAATAAAAAATAAATAAATATAAAGATATATTTACATGAGTAATATTTATAAGAAAAATTATATAGCGTGAAACATCGATATTGAAGAAGGTTATAACTGAAATTTTGTAATAATTGAAATAATTAAAAGTAAAATATTAAAAGCTACATTTTGCTTTCAAAAATAAAAAAGCTACATTTTTGTTGTTTCTCAAATTATGCTAAATAAAGCATATTCTTCTAAAAAAATAAAAATAAAAAAATTACCAAACAACTAAAATTGTTTTAGTTTTGTAGTTCGAAGAGTACTGCAATAGTTGAATGCTCAAATTTCCGAGAAAGAAATTCGGGCTCCAACCTACCCATTCTCCCATAATTTCCCTCCCCTACCCCATCTCCGTATTAGAGTATCTACATTGGAAATGTTAAATGGAGTTGTTAGAGATTTTTATTAATTACATGTTAAAACTGGCTAGTGTTACATTTGATATGTCAGTGACATTGTTAAAAGAATCTTTTTTGGCTTAGGGTTAAAATTGTTATTAACTTTAACAATAATTTTAACACTTGAGTTGATATTTTTATCTATAAATTTTTTTATTTATTTGATAATAATGTTTGACCAATAACTTTTGATAATAGTGGGGTCCACTTAGACTTAATAAACTTTGATACCTAAAATTTAACACAACAAATGTGATTGTTAAGAAATTGTTAAAATTAACTTATTTGTATCATTTAACAATCACTAAAATTATATTCTCTTTTTTTTTTATGTAGATAGTTTAAATTGGCACAACCATTGTGATGCTCTTTTATATACAGGGAAATTTTCGCATTTCGTTCCCAACCTGTCAATTTCGTCCCCAGCCTTTTTTTGAAGCATATAGGTCCCCAACCTTTCAGAAATACACGCAATAGGTCCCTCTTTACGTTTTCCGTTAAAACCGTCCATTAGCATGGGGGTATTTTTGGAAATTCATATAATATTTGATAGGGAAATTTTCAGAGTTCATCCCCAGCCTTTGCTTATTTTAACAATTTCACCCCAACCTTTTTTTTTTCACTGCCATAGGTCCCCAACCTTTGAAAAAATAAGCACAATAGTCCCTCTTCACTTTTTCCATCCAAATTTCTGTTAACTGATCCACGTAAACCACATGTGAGGGTTTGGTTTAGAGGTATTTCCGGCTATTCCTGATATTTGATACAATCCAAACTTTTAAAACAATCAAACTCAGACTTCACATTTAGTTTGGTTTAAGAATATTTCTAGTTATTCCTTTGGTGTATAATTAATAGATATTTGCCTTTTTATGTTTTATTTTTATGTTTAAATATCCAGGCTACATAATGGTAGGGATGACAATGTGTCGGGTTCAGGGCGGGACGGATTCGCGAAAATTTTTCCGTGCCCCGCCCCGTGACCCGCTAAAATTCCGGGCGGATTGGGTCGGGGCTTTTGCCCCGTTTACTGACTCATTTAGATTTATCTATATATTTTTTTATTTTTTCATATATTTTTATGTATTTTTTATTTTTTATGTGTTTTTTATTTTTTCCATATTTTTTAAATGTATTTTTTAATTTTTTAAATTTAAACAGTGCGAGGCAGTTCAGGTCGACCGTGACCGGCCCTGCCCCGCCTCGTGACCCAATTTACCCCCAAATTGACCTACCCAGCCAACCTGATAGGCGGACAAAATTTGCCCCGTTCGGACCTGGGCCTCACGGGCTTTCGGTCTGGTCCTTTTAAATTGTTATCCGATGTTGTATCCAATTTTGTCGGGGATGCTTTCAAAATACGAATCCGAATCCAAGACAAATTTAGATACCACCTAGTCCATTATATGATTTGGATATTTAAACACATAAGAATACAACATAAAAGGCAAACATCTATTAATTATACACCAAACAAAAGTCTTGCCAAATATTAGAAATAACCGGAATACTTTTAAACCAAACTAAACGTGAAGTCTGAGTTTGATCATTTGATTGTTTTAAAAGTTTAGATTGTATCAAATATTAGGAATAGCCGGAAATACCCCAAAACCAAACCCTCACGTGTGGTGTATGTGGATCAGTTAACAGAAATTTCGACGGAAAAAGTGAAGATAGACCTATTGTGATTATTTTTTCAAAGGTTGGGGACCTATGGTGGTGAAAAAAATGTTGGGGATGAAATTGTTAAAATAGGCAAAGGTTGGGATAATATTACAAGAATTTTCGAAAATACCCCTACACTAACAGACGGTTTTAATGGAAAACTTAAAGAGGTACCTATTGCGCGTATGTCTAAAAGGTTGGGGGAGCTATATGCTTCAAAAACAAGGTTGGGGACGAAATTGTTAAAATTGGCAAAGGTTGGGGACGAAATGCGAAAATTTCCCTTTATAAAGAAGAAGAAAAGAAAATTGCTCAGGACTCCATAGGTAACCCCAAACTTAGCCATATATGGAGATCATTTTCCATAATAGGAAATCGGATCTTCAATGAAAACAGGCGAATTTGAATAATTTAGAAAGTTTTCTTAACATTTTTTTCACTAAATTGTTAGCCAGAAGTCAAAATTCAATATATGGGATAAGCTTTCATCATCGGTAGCAAATAACTACCTCTCCCCCTCATCAAGGCACAACGTAAAAAGCAAGCTGTTGTCAAAGCTAGCTTTTAAGGCAAAGGAATTTGTCGTTGATTGCGAGCTAGCCTGCAAACTCTCCTTCAACCACATTTTTTAATAAAAAAGTATTCCTCACATTCTTGTGTAATTTATCTACACTACTCCACCATATATTCTCTCAAAAATCAATTTCCAAAATAAATCACTTTAAAAGTTATGAAGAATGAGCACTATTTATTTATTATTTTTCTTACTTTCTAGCCAACTTGCGGCCTCTTTATGAAATTCTCAGTGTGAGCTATAGATCATTATTATATAAATAAATAGATTGTCAGGTTGTGAATATTACTCTTGAATTATGTAAAAAAAGATGGTATATTACTCTTGAATTTAAAGATATTCGTGGAAATATGCTCTTCAAAATAAAAAATACAGAAAAACTCTTAGCATTATTACCATATGAAATTAGTAGTGTTGAGTATTGGCTTAGATGACAATATATGTAGTACTAAACAATATATGCTATGTAATCTTAGTAAAGTTTCCTTTCGTTAAAAAAAAAAAAAAAGAGGGATAAAAAGAGGAAATTTTTTATTTTTTTATATACAATAAATATCGGTTTTTAATTTAGTTGACAAAGAAATGCTATAAAACCAACAACTGGTTTATTCATACACACCTAAATTAATGACATGAGAGAATAGAATGGGGACACGTAGTTACAAAGGGCAAGTATAGTAATTTTTTTTTTCATTGGCCCAAATCATCAACTAGAAGAGAACTCGCCGCTAGTTTCATAGACGCACTTTGATTTAATTTATTACTAGTCATACACCAGTGCGTTGCACAGGATAATAAACTAAAACAGAAATTCAATGAAATCCCTCAAAAAATATAATCAATGATAGAAGTCTCAGAAAATCGAATTAAATAGGAAAAGGAATATTAAATATAAACCTTGAATGAGGAATTAAATTTTAATCTCGTTGAAAACAATCACAAAATTGTTAGAACAAAAATACCCGTAAACTCCATCAATATTTCAACAAAAATACGTGAAGACAAAGCGTATATGTATTTTTTGGTCTGAAGATAAAAAGTTACATCTCTATGTGAAATTCACATTAGAAGAATATTTCCAAATTACATCTCTATGTGAAATTACATCTCTATAGAATTATTTGCAAGTCGTCATCATCTTCACCCTCTAGAACTAAAATGGTGGCTTCCAATGTACTGGATGTGCCCTTTCATTGTCTGCAGATTCTTCCCTAATATAAGAGATTGAGTCTGTCCCCCAAAAAATCATTCCATGAGGTAATTTCTCCTTATCAAACTCCTCCCCGAAAATAGAGTATATAATTGAAATTGAAAAAGGAGTACATTGTTTTGGTAAACTTAAAATAGTATAATACTTATTATTATTAAGAGCAGCCAAAAATGAATGCAAGTTGGACGCTTCACTTATTCCCTTGCTCATTACTAAGTGGCATATACATAATAATTAAAAGATAGCAAGTAAAAAAATGTGAACTACAAAATACTGTATGCCCAATATTCCGACTAACTAATTAATAACTAATATTGGCTAAAATGACTTCATATATGTCTCTAAACACTTTATGTATGGACAGAAAATGTAACAATATATATACTTCCGGCATGCTAGATACCATATTAAAAGAGAGAACAATTAAGACGATAAATTTTGTATTGTGTCAGCATGTTAGATACCATTGCAGACACAAACATGATAATCATATACGGCCTTCAAAAATTGGGTAAGCAAGTATGATATTCATCCCGGAAGAGAAGCAAAAGGCACGACCTGATACAACGGCACCAGGCCAAATTGCTGAACGTCATCAATTACAATGATGCTTGCATTTTGAATATCAAGCCCACTTTCAACTATATTTGTGCACATAAAAATCTTAATAATATGTCCCAGTGCAAATATCTCCCTTGTTTCGTATTTTCTATCAAAGGGGTAAGTTGTCATTCCTTAGCAACTAATCAAACCAGATGAGATGTCAAAATATATGCGGGAAATATAAGTATATAGACCCACACCTGAGAGAGATGCTGTGCTTTACCAATTCAAGCAATATGTAATTTACTTGAAAAAAAGGGCAGATTTATTACCCTGATATATGGTTGGTTCATCAGTGTCACATGTCAATGCAAATATGCAATACCGGAATGCAACCCGTTTAATACTTTATACCTGTTATAGCTTAATCATCTCCTATTTCTACAGCTCTCCTTCAAACATGCATCAATAACACCAATGTATCAGTAATTCCCTTTGGCATGCCAGCAAACCAATTAATCTCAGCAAAAGCCAGCCTTACGGGAGCATAATTTGATTTCAATTGATGGCACAAGCAATAACACTTTGCATGCCATGTGTGTGCCACATCAGCTGTGGGTGGTGTACCCGGTCCACAGTGGGCGGGTGAACGGCAGCAAGTGCATGACTGTTGACTCCACAACTATCTAAACCTATTTAATTTGATTGTTACACACCACCAAAGAGAAACAGGAACATTTATAAAATCCATATGGGGAACATTATTGGCCACGTCTTTAACTTTCAAGAATTACTCGTCATCCATGATATGAAATATAAATAGGAAACAGAGCAGATTAAAGTTCAGGGACACTGAGACTTCCCAAAATTTTAATTTAACTAATTAAATTTTTAAATCAAGCGCCTAGCTATAATCAGAAACTTACCCCAGGGGAACTCCTTGTTACGAATGTACAAGTATGGGTAGGGGCTGCAAGCAGAATAACAATCATCAGCATTTTTCTTCAAAAATTTAAATTAAAAACTCCAGTAAAATGAATCTTACATCCATATACTACCACAGAAACCAACATAAAATTTCAGATTTTTAAATAAAACAAAGAAAGAAACACAAAAACTTACAGGCTGCTCTCTTCATGGTGAGGATGGCCCTTTGAGAGGTTATACATTGAAAGAATAGTGCAAGTTTCTATTCCTAGATATGCTATCTTCTCCCATTTTGAAGCCTCAGCTAATGCGCCAACATTGAATTAGAAAAAAAACTAACACATAAAAAATCTGGCAATTCAATTTTCAATCACATCTCAGCAGTCGAATCACCAGTGCAGTTATATAATGCAATCCCTAAATCTTATATGAAATGTACATGAAACTGGAGACAGGTAATACAAAAATAAAATCAGATAAAAGATATAAAACAAAATGTAGATCTTTCACATAAAATGTAAAAAGCAACAATTAACGACTTGAGAATTTGCAAGTAAAGTATGATACTCATAAAGTGGAGATGTTTACAAATTATTACCAAAATTGGCAAACAAAATTTCACAAAGACGTAAATGGTTATTCTCACCAATTTTGAAGCATTGGCTACATTCACGCACAACATAAAGGTCCAAAGAATCAGAAATAAATAAACCATACTTTTGAACCAATTTTGAAATATAATAATTGAAAAAAATCCAGCTATTAAATCCTTAAATTACCCAGAGTAACTTCAATGATAATCCAATGGAGGAGTTCTCAACAAAAACATTCAATAATTTTATGAAATTGAAATTAATGGAGCATTAAGCCTAGCAAATTACCTGAGATTGAGATTTGTCATTTGACGATCGAGATGAGTTCCAAATTAGACACTTTTGGGGCCTAACAACAATAAATTGGAGGGATTACTCGTTGCTGTGAAGGCAAAATATGTAAACGATGTCCATATCTATAATATAATGGATGTGAAGGTATAATAAAATTTCAAAATTGAACATTTGTATTCTTTGTTTATATTTAAAAGAATTGGGGTTGAACACGGATGCGTAAAAGTGATAGAAATCAATTACTATAAAATTAGCGAGATCCAGCGAATTAAAATGGAATCCACCGTGGCCCGACCCAAGAAGCAACTGACGCACAATATTCAACACAACCATTACCCAACCCTAGAAGCAAACGACACAATACAAAGAAAACCATCGTGGCATGACTCAAGGAACAGCCAACATAAAAGGTCCTCAAATTCCAAGAGTTGATTCCTTCTCAGCCGGATTCGATGGTCTCGATAACCCAGTTATATGAACTTTGAAGAATTGAGGTTTTCGGATTTTTGCACATTACTCTTCCAAATATTACAGTCATTGAAGTTCTTTAGTTACAAAATCGAAATCAAAGAAGAAGATACAAATGCAAACACGTAGATTGAAGGAGAATCCAATGGTGTGAACCCGCGTTGAAAAGAAACACATCGCCGGAAAAGAACCCTAATACAGCTAAACATTATCCTCACTTATCCAGCCACTTTACCAATTAACCCCTAAAAGACTATGTCAGATTACAAAATTACCTCCACTTATGCAACCAGAAAAAAAGCCGGAAAATGGTGTCAGGGACTTAAGTCTCTTGATTATATATATATAGATATAGATATATAGATTACTAATCTCTATTCATTTAATATATATATATATATATATTAAATGATATTTTATCTGACGCAATTGTAATTTCATTTGAAGCAATTAGAAAATCTTTCCCGTTTAAAACTCTATCTGACACGATTACTTATAAAGTCATACAACACTAGCTGTCACTTTTAATAAAAAAATTATTACAAATATAATAGTGAATGATTGAACTCGTGACCTGCATATTAAGAGTAACATGATTTTAAATCATTATGCCGACGCTCTTCCGATCTGTTTGTTAATAATTTTCATTTATATATTACTATTCTCGTGTGTTTTCACTCAAAGAAAATATTAAATTGTTAATAATTGTTTATCTGCGACGTCTCCAAATTTATAAACATACGAAATTGGATTTATGGAAGGAATAAAGAATTAATTTAATTAATATTTTAGAGCTTGTTTGATCTTATTTATTTGAGAAATTTATAATGAGGAGAGAGGTAGAATGTGTATTGGAAATGTAAAAATATGTGAAATGTGTGGTTGTAATTGAACAGTTGTCAAATCAAATGACAAATAAGTTGTAGGTAAATTTATAAATTGAGAGAATAAAGGGGATCAAACAAGCTTTTAATTTCATACGCAAAGTAGAATTGACAAAAGACATTCCCTGATCCTGTTAGATTTCTGAATAAACATGAATGTGAATATTTTTCTTTCTCTTTTATTTGAATATGAATTAACTTCTCTAATATTGATTACCCCAATTAAGAAGAAAAATATTATTTTGTATTGCTATCTTCAAGTTTATCTTCTCGAGATTTAAAAATTTCTACAGAAATCACGCTTTGTTTTTCCCTATAGTTACGAAATGAATAAATTGTAGTGTGCAAAATGTTCATCCTTTAAAAAAACAGTAGTAATTATTAATATTTATAACAGGAAATATTAAGAAAACATTACAATTATAATTTTTAATTAATCAAAACTAACGATATATATGTTTAATTAATTAAATATTCAATTTAATTAATACAATTTATAAAAAAAAATAAAAGCTCTTAAATAAAATTTATTATCCAATGAATATGAGTCATCACGTAAGTTCCTTATTCATATTTATTTCTATTATTTTATTATTTTTTAATGAATATGGGTTATCAATTATGTTTCTTATTCATTTTAATTAATTTTCATTGTTTTATGAATTATAAACTACAAATTTTTTGCTAAAAAATTTATAAACTACAAATATTTTAATGATATCGACACTTATCCATCATTGCATAATCAAATTTACCTATAATTTAAACAATTAAATGATGATAAATATGTTTTAATTATTAAATTAAATAGTGAATCTTATTTCAAAAAATTAAATGGATCAAGTAAAAAATAATAAAAATTGAAAAAATTAAGAATATTGCACGAGTTATCGCTATACGACTTTTTAGTGGGAAAACTGCGGTACAAAGATACTGCAGATTAATTTACTTATAGATATATATATATGCTACTTTTTAAGGAGTATACTTGTTATTTGTTAGATTAAAATAGCAACGTGATATTATATATAGGTATTTGTATAAAATAAAATAAAATATCATCCGATTAAAAATATATGTGAGGAAACGGAATATTATTTGGTTAAAATGGTAAGTCGAGAAGGTATTTTCTTATGAGTATGAAAATTTTTATATGAACGGATGTCGAGTGAATACGGGTATGTACATGCCCATATATATTACTAGACTGTTAACTAATAATATTAAATAAGTTAGCTTATATAAACTTAAAATATAGTAAAATATTAATCGAGTACATAAACGGGTAACTATTAATATATTATTAATAAAACATTAATTTAACGTGTCAAATAGTAACTCAAAACTGTATTTTTACTGTTTTTGTTATGCAAATCCAATGGCACATATTTGTTCAATATTTTATTAATCATTATTATTGAATTTTTTTAGAATTAGTCTTCTCGTGCAACGCATAAGTGAGATGCTAGACTTATAATTACTATAATTGATTGTGATTCGATCATTTGATTACTAATGATTACAACTTTATATAGGTTAGACTTGTAAATTTGAATGACGTGTTTGGAGGGATCCAAAATTATGGACTCAATTATGCAACTAAATTTATACTCAATACTCAAACATTTTACTGCAAATATCCAGTGGTGATTTGTGATTCGCATATCAATTTGTAATTCTAGACAATGCAACTGATATATTATACTTTATTTATGACATACTGTTTAAAAAATAAACTTACACGTTAATTTTGATACAAATGTACACTACAACTCTAACGATTGTCATTATAAAACCATGTTACTTTTTTAAGGATTATATTTGTTATTTGTTAGACTAAAATAACAATGTAATATTATGGGTACTTGCGCTAAATAAAATGACGTATCACCTAGTTAAAAATGTATGTGGAGAAACGAAGTATTATCCAGTTAAAAGAGTTATATCGAATGTACTTTCTTATATGGGTATGAAAATTTTTATTTGAACATATATCGAGCGAATACGGGTGTAACATCCCGTAAAATCTTAAAAAACGAATTTAGCAATGACCGTTATTTTGATAATGATGGAATTGCACAGTTACAAGATTATTAAAATGAATGTTAAGAATGAGAATGTGATAACGTGATCGTATTAAATTGCAAGATTGTTACTCAAATAAATGTCAAGAAAGTGAGTAACCGAAATGGTTTCCCTTGGCAATATGATTGTTACTGTGACGATGAGTGAATAAATACTTGAGTTTGCATTGGCTATGTCATATGGTTGACAATGATTGAATAACGACTCAAATTACATCAATTGTGTCATATAGTTAAAAGATCATGGGTCAAATGATGCCTAGAATGAAAATGTAAAATTTGATTGGTATGACTCAAAAATATAACAACCAAATTGTAAAATCATACTAAGTAGTGAGACTTAATGAATAATAAATAATTAAGAAACCTAAAATGTCATTTTCATCTTATAAAATAACCATATGAGAAAATAAAAAGAACACTTGTCTCCAATTTTATTTAGCAAAACTCCCAAAATATCTTTGCACACATTCCCATTGGCTAATCTCAAAAATTATCTAAGGACAATTGCATTGCTTCTTATTGGTGGTTCACAAGACCTTCAAATATAAAAGGAAATTCGTTCATAGACAAAAAAGGAGGGGATAGGACACCATACAAAACTCACCAAAACATTTCCCTTTCACTTGAAAAAGGTCCATTTCTATATATAAAGAGAATTCAACTTTAAAACACCACATTGATTGAGAAATATCAAGGTTTTGGAGGCATTTTTCCACTTAGAATTGTTCAAGCAATCACTGGGAAATCAATAGGTGAGTAACTAATGCTTTGATTCCCTTTTTGCATTCATAAAGTTTGATAAGATAAACATGGATTTTGATTGAAGTTTTTCATGAAATTAACATGAATTTTGCTGCATTGGAAAGAAAGATTGATTGCATTTGAATCACTAGTTGATACTCTACCCATTTTGTCTTTGTCTTTGCTTTACTTTGTTGCCATACTAGGAGTCATATAATGATACTAAGATGAGTGATGATTAGTATGGTATTTGTTTTGTATTTGTATTGCTTTATGTGGAAATTCAGGTAGAGGTCTATTGAGATTTGATTGTGGATCACTTAAATGTAAATGGTCATGATAATTGATAAGAATCTTGTGCGCACTACGGATAGTAGTTTAACTAACATAGGGCCTTCTTGTGCATTCAAAAGCTTTGTGCATTCTATGATTTTCTTGAAAATGAATCTTCCAAAAGAAAGGTAAATCAAAGGGTTTTCTTACTCACTGAGTACTTTGTGCTCACTCTCCTTTCTACTATTTTGTAGTTGATTGAATACATTATATTTGAGAAGCAAGCCATGAATCATAGTATGTCTGTGAGCGGGAGTAGAGTTTGGCATATAGTGGATACCGAACTTTGGAGCTTAATATTTTTGTGCCAATAAGTATGTCTACCTTGGCATGTGATAGATATGTATATAAATATGTATAAACAAGTCAGTACGTAGATAAATGATATATATGTGTATATCTATGGCTTATAAAATAAAGATAAGATGAATATATAATACTTAAAAGTCGAGGCTTCAATGTAAAGGTTTTCCAATCACTTGATTTGATTAGTTAGTAAAATAAGCCTATTGAAGTAATTTGAGGTATTCTTTGAACCTTATTGTTTATCTTGATTTAATTGTACAATGTGTTTAAATAGGAAGTGCAAACAAAGAAGTAGGGAACAAGGTTTGTTGTGTTGTTTATGTTTTATTGAAAACCTAGTTGTAATGATGCAAAATTGTTTGTGTATGGAAAACAAATGAAAAAAAAATAAGAAATCGATTATATTTTTCGATGTTGATAATGACAAGAAAGACTTATAAGTATTCCCAAATTTGAAAAGAAATTCGGTAATTAGTTATAATGATGTTCCGGATTTCCTAACTCAAAGAAGAATTTGTGAAGCTATGTAATAACATCACAATAAATCCTTAAGAATATTAGAAATCTTACCTTCTAGAATATTAAACCATCCAAAGGCAAGAAAAATTCATTTTGTATGTCCCGTCCCCACTAACTGTATTGAAGCTTCCGCCCTCGAACGTGTTAACCAATATAAGATATTCAAGACAATTGATAATTAGCAAGGGCGTGACAACGAGTATGTACATTACATGTCCGATACATATTATTAGACTGTTAACCAATAATACTAAGTTAAATGATTTAAAAGTAAAATATAGTAAAACATTAATCGAGTACATAAAAGGGTAACTATTAATATATTATTAATAAAATATTAATTTAACGCGTCAAGTACTAAATCAAAATTGTATATTTACTGATTTTGTTATGCAAATCCGATGACACACATGTGTGAGACTTCTTTCGATTCCATCGTTGGCAATGACATTGGTGTTATATGATATTTTTAGGTATCGTGGTATTCCGTCTTTTGAGAGACTTCATTTATTGTATTTAATAATAGTTATACTTTATTTTCATTTTCATCTTTTCATTAAAGTAGGCACATGTACAATATAAAATATGATATTATTTACTTTTACAATACGACAATGCAATCATACATAAATATATATATGAATAAAATAGGTTGGTTGTGCCATGTGAATTTTTTTGGGTTTTTCTATATGAATTCAATCTAATTAACTAAATTATCTTTTAATATTTTTGCTGGCTGTCTTCACAATTCAAATTCTGCTATCAAAATTTATTATCAAGATGAATTATATGAATCTCTTTTATTTTATCAATTATTCAAGATATTTTTTGTTTCTGCTATCACTAAGGAAAAAAGAAACATATATTATGACAACATTAATTGTATCAAATGTCACTGAATTTTTTCCTTACTTACAAATAGATAAATGATATTTAGCTGTCAAATATTAGATCAAGAACTTTAATTTTAATAGGAATTAGGTCTTTTCACTTTAATTATCAACAATTATATAACCAGAGTTATATGTAATTAAAAGAAGGTCACTTTATTAAGGCTACATTATTATTATTATTATCATCAAATTATAATCTCAAATAATAAGAAAATGATTACTCTAAATAACACATTTTACTGAAGAGTAAAAGTAGAAAAATAATTTTAGGGCTCACAAAGCATTTAACGTCTATCTTGACATATAATTTTAAATAAATTTTAAATAATTTTAGGGCTCACAAAGCATTTAACGTCTATCTTGACATATAATTTTAAATAAATTTTAACGGCTTGCCATGCATCGCAGAGATGGTTATACTATCATTTCATCATATTCTAACAACAACTTCTACTCTAAAATCGTCAGTCATAAGTGGAAGTTAAAGATTAGTAGTCCTGGTATATTGTTACGGAATTTTTATCATTCAACTACATTGTGTAGTGGCACGAGACATATAATCTCAAGACATGGAGATCGCATCATTTAGGCAAAAATTTTATTTGAACCAGAAACATGTGCAAATGTTTTTATTGTAAGAAAGACTTTGATACTATTTGATCAAAGACTTCTTTTTACAATACAAATTACATTTGTAAATGTCATAGTTTTTATATTCTTTTGTGACATCAAGTATCTAAATTTTTATTAAACTAATTTTGATGTATGATTTTTTTAATGGATCTCTACCCGTGCATCGCACAAGTGAAAAATCTAGTATATTATTAAAGGGGGAGTAAGTGTAAAACATGTACTTCCCCATTTTACCCATTTCCTTTTTTTTTCCTATCCTTAACACTTTTAGAATTAACTAGAATTCTCACATGTGCGTTGCACGAAAACAACACAGTATCTTATAAGAATTTGAGTAGTTAAGTCACTATCAAACTTATATAAAAATAAAAAGTGAACGTCGTAGCAATGTACCAATAAGTCGTACACATTTTTTTAACATTCTTCTATTGAACAAGTTGTTGGTCATTATTATATTTCTAGACTCTCATCCATACATTGCATGGGAAGAGTAAGATTATAAAATAAAATGAATCTTAATGCTAATATATAAAAAATTGAGTTGATACATTTTTTTTGGCAATATATGGAATAATTTTTCATAGTTGTGAGAATGTAAATACCATAAGAAAATACATCATCAAAAAATTTAGTATCTCGCCTTAGCCACAAAGATAATTTGGTACTTTTGAGAGATAACTTCGTATCTATTATTAATCTTTCTTGCAACAACAAATATTTAAGTACATATAAAGATCAATCTTTCAAGTTTGACTTAAACATTAGCCCTGTAACGACCTGCTCAACTTTGACATGATATTGTCCGCTTTGGGCCTAGCTCGTACGGTTTTGCTCTTGGGTTCTCACCCGAAAGGCCTCATATCAGATAAAGTGAGTCTCTTAACTTATGAACTAGTCTCACTTTCTCCACTCAAGCGATGTGGGATTGAAGCTGTCACAATCACCCTACTTAAGGGAACCCAACGTCTTTGTTGGCCACACTTCCAGTTAGACTCTTCTCTGATATTATCTGTAACGACCCGCTCTACTTTGACATGATATTATCCACTTTGAGCCAAGCCTGTACGGTTTTGCTCTTAGGCATTCACCCAAAAGGTCTCATGTCAGATGGAGTGGGTCTCTTAGCTTTTAAACCGGTCTTTTTTCTCTACCAAGCAATGTGTGATTAAGGCTGTCACAATCACTCTACCTAATGGGGCCCAACGTCCTGGTTGGCTATACTTTCAGTTGGGCTTTTTCTCTGATACTATCTTTAACGACTTGCTCATCTTTGACATGATATTGCCCACTTTGGGCCTAGCTTGCACAGTTTTACTCTTAAGTTCTTACCCGAAAGGCCTCATGTCAAACGGTGTGAGTCTTTTAACTTATGAACTAGTCTCAATTTCTTCACCCAAGCAATGTCGGATTGAGGCTATCACAATCACCCCACCTAAGGAGGCCCAACGTCCTAGTTGGCCACACTTCTGGTTGGACTCTACTCTAATACCATTTGTAACTACCCACTTCACTTTGACATGATATTATTCGCTTTGGGCCAAGCTGCAAGATTTTGCTCTTAGGCTTTCACCAAAAAGGCCTCATGTTAGATAGAGTGGGTCTTTTAGCTGGTCTCTCTTTCACTACCCAAGCGATGTGAGATTGAGGCTATCACAATTGTGGCAAACGAGAACGTTGGGCCCCCTTAGGTGTGATGATTGTGACAGCCTCAATCCCACATCGCTTGGGTAGAGAAAGTGAGACCAGTTCATAAGTTAATAGACTCACTCCATCTGACACGAGGCCTTTTGAGTGAAAACCTAATAGCAAAATCGTGCGGGTTAGGCTCAAAGTGAACAATATTATGTGAAAGTGGAGCATGTCATTACAGATGGTATCAGAGCCAGGTCTAACCAAAAGTGTGGCCAACGAGGACGTTGGGCCCTCTTATGTGGGGTGATTGTGACAGCCTCAATCCCACATCACTTGGGTAAAGAAAAGAAGACAAGTTCACAAGCTAAAAGACCCACACCATCTGACATGAGGCCTTTTGGGTGAAAATCTAAGAGCAAACCCGTGTGGGCTAGGCCGAAAGTGGATAATATCATGCCAAAGTAGAGTGGGTCGTTACAAGCTCTTGCTTAATAGTGGTACTATGTATTCACTCACCTTGAAAATTTAACCAAAATCTCTAAAAGTTGAATGGCAAATTGCTCTCATAAAGGGAAGAAGATAAATCCATGATTCGAATTTCTGAAAATAAACATAATGTTTTGCGTTGTGAATCGCGTTTCAGAAAAAAGATTAGAAGATAATTTCAAAGGGAAAATTTCGAAGAGAAAGGAAAAGAGTCCTAGATAAGTATAAAAATTAGTAAAATGTTAAAAAATGAATAATAAATGACATCATCAGTGACATAAGCAGAATATGTGGTAAAAAATTTTGCTAGACGTTAGTCTTATTATATATATATATATATGTAGATTATAGTAAAAAAAGAAAAGAATTAATTATAGTCACGTGGTTTGAATTATGGCACAACCATTATATGTTCAACTTCTGAATAAGAGATTTCGGATTCGAATCACACACACCCCTCTCATACCCCCACTTATGTAAAATAATATTAATTATAGTCTTTAATTAATATTAATCACACCCACCCCTTGCTTACTCCCCTCCCTTTTTCCAGCAGCAAAAAAAGAAACAAAAAGAAAAAAGCGGCATCAACTCTTTTTTTCCCATTAGAAACGATAGTTGGCAGCCGAAACAATGCCTTTTCCAGTAGCCAAATTCAATTTTGGGGGTTGGGTGAGGTGTTTTTCTTTTCTTTTTTTTTAAAAAAATTTTTATATTATTTTTTTTATATTTTTAAACTTTTGGTTTTTTAATTTAAAAAGATAAAGAACATAATAGTAATTTGACTGGAAGAGGTTAATGGAAACTTCAATGAAAACCCATAGAAAGGACCATATACAAAAATTAATGAACGGTTGGGGACTAAAAAAGTTTAAAGACCCAACTGATACTAACTGCAAAGATTGCGGACAATATGTGAAATTAACCCTTTGTTTTATGCAATAATGATATTATAAATTTAAGTACAATTAAATACCATCAACAAATCCATAGGATCTCAGTGGTTTGGCTACATAGCCTTATCTATCTCATGTTAAAGAGCATTATGGCTTACGTGGTCGAAATATAACAAAAGTGGCCCCCTGTTTCAGTGGGGCCAATTTTTTTAGATTTCTGCCACGTAAGTCATCTATCTCCTTAACATGAGCCTTATCTATCTCCTTAGCAAATTTCAGGATCTCAGTAATCTAATGTTACTTATTTTATTGTGGGGTAAGCGTCTCCAACATTTTCACTTTGTTGAGATTACGTTCCCAACATCTAATTTTCTTTCTGGGGGCCCTCACCTTTCAAAATTGTTACACCTAAGGTCCATCGGATGGAAACTATTAATTCTTCTATTAATTTTGGGGGTATTTTGATAAAATGTAAAGAAAATAATTATTTTAATGTTTAAAAAAATTTAAAAAAATAGGGGAGACTCCCCCTACCCCAAGGTTGCTGGAAATGGTTTCCGGCAGCCTTGGGGTGGGGGGAGTCTCCCCCCATTTTGGCTACCAAAATGGCTGTGGGCTGCCATTTCCAGTAGCAAAGGGGGAGACTTCCTCCCTTTTTGGCTACTAAAATGGCAGCCAATGGCTGCCGAAAATGGCGGCCAAAGAGGCTGCCATTTCCGGAAGCAAAGGTGGGGGATACTCCCCCCATTTTGGTTGCCATCTGCCATGCTACCGGAAATGGCAACCAAAGGGGCTGCCATTTCGGCTGCCATTTCCGGCAGCAAAGAGGGGGAGACTCCCCCCTATTTTGGCTGCCAAAATGGCAGATGACAACCTAAATGGGGGAGTCTCCCCCCCTTTGCTGCCGAAAATTGCAGCCCCTTTGACTGCTATTTCCGGCAGCCATTGTGGGAGGAGACTCCCCCCCACCCCAAGGCTGCCGGAAACCATTTCTGGCAGCCTTAGGGTGGGGGGAGTCTCTCCCACTTTTTTTAAATTTTTTAAATCATTAAACTAATTATTTTGTTTGTATTTTACCAAAATACTTTCAAAATTAATGGAAGAATTAACGGTTTCCATCCGAGGGACTTTAGATGTAACGATTTTGAAAGGCTGAGAGCCGCTAGAAGGAAAATTAAATGTTGGGATGTAATCTCAACAAAGTGAAAAAGTTAGGAACGCTAGCTGTAAATTACCTTTTATTGTGTAAAGTTTTTGGGTATTGTGCATAGGGCTTGCCCAACCTTTGATTCTTGAAGGGTGTAGGCTTCGAGTAGGTCGTGGCAATTCCATACGGGTTTGGAAAGACCCTTGGCTACAAGATTCTGATCAGGGATTCATATCTTATGATCCCATACCTAGTGCAGAAGAGATCAAGGCTGATCAACTTATGATTGTTGGCAACTTGAAATAGGATTTGGACATTATCAATGATTTGTTTAATGAAACTGACCGGAGGCTTATTTTGAATACCCCATAAGAGATCAAGGATGATCAACTTATGATTGATGGCAACTTGAAATAGGATTTGGACATTATCAATGATTTGTTTAATGAAACTGACCTGAGGCTTATTTTGAACACCCCACTAAGCACTAGGCATATTGATGATCGCATTTACTGGCTTTATGATAAAAAGGGAAATATACTGCTCGGAACGGGTATAATGCGTTGTTGAAGGCGAAATCTGAGTTTCATCAATGGAATGTAGACCCCATTTGGAAAGTGATTTGGAAGCTTAGAGTTCCTGGTAAGGTGTGAAATTTCCTTTAACGTGTCGACTATGGATTTGTTGAGGATAAAAAGAGTTGGAGTAGATGCTAAATGTCCAGTGTGTTGTGATGAATGTGAATCAATTTATCATAAATTGGTTCTTTATCATTTCGCAACTTATGTTTTTTTTTTTTTTTTTCAAGAATATTGTAGCTTCCAATTTTAAAGAATGGTTGGCAAAGGTTTTTACTGACAACGGAAATTTGGGGGACCTTATAGCTATGTTTTGTTGGGCAATATGGTTCAACTGAAATGAGAGTGTTTGGCATTTTAGATTGTTACCAATTCTGAAGGTGGTCGATATGGCTAGAAATTATTTTCAGCAATGGAGGGATGCGCAATGAGGCAATTCTTCAACTAGTGTGGCGAGCTCTCCGGTTGGAAATGCTGTATGGAAGCCTCCTCCAATGGGTATTCTTAAGGTTAATGTAGACGCAACTATTTTCAAAGAACAGAAGATGATTGGCCGTTGAATAGTTGTTCAAGTCGAACTTGGTTTCTTTGTGGCTGCAAAGTGTGTGCCGGTTTGGGGGGAACTTAAACCATCTATTGCTGAAGCATTGGGAGTTCAATAAGCATTAAGTTCGGTTCAGGCGTTATCCTTTAATGCCTCAGTTGTTGAATTGGATGCCAGGCTTGTTGCTAATGCTCTTTCTAAAGGTTGTTCTAACGGTTCCTACTTTAGAACGATCATGGAGATTTGCCGTTTGATGTTGAATGAGACTCAAGGTCTCAGTTTTACTTGGGCTAGGAGACCTGTGAATCGCGTTGCACATGCTTTAGTTAAGGCGGCGGATTCAATGTCAAATTCTAGAGAATGATTTTACTTTCCTATATTTTTTTTCTAATGCTTTCTCATTACATGAGTGAATAAATTTTCCATATACAAAGGAAAAAAAAATGGTTTGTGTAATTTATGGTGACATTTGGTCAACAATTTAAATTTTGTTAACATATTTATTTTCTTTTATGTTATACAAGTAAAGCATGTTTAAAGTACTCATTTAATGTCTATAGCAGTGAGCACAAATAGTGCTATATAATATTATTTTCTATTAAAAATGTCTTAATTATTTAATCAATTAAATTACCTATAATAATAAGAAAGAAGATTAAGGTCCCGTCAAAAAAAAAAAAAAAAAAGAAAGAAAGAAGATCAAGGATTAGTGTAAAAAAGAAAAGATGATTAAGGAGGAAGTTAATTAATTAATCATCTTAACAAGGTTTTCCTCTCCTACAAACACACAAAAACGAAAAAGGAAGGAAATATTTATCCATCTTTACAATTATTTTCTTCCTGCTCTCCTTTTACTTCGATTTTACATTGAAATCTAACCCATGGCGGTATATATTAGTAACGTGATTTTAGAAATAAAGTTAATATTTTAATAATTAATGTATCCAAAAGGGGTGCACACGTGCATGGCATGGATTAATTGGCTTTTCCCACCGCCAATAAAAATCGACACAATGACACGCGGTGTTTGTGAGCGGATGTATAAATGGCGCTTCCAGTGTACTATTAAAGCTATTTTATTTTTCCATTATACAGAGATTTTCCAGTATATTTCTCTCTCGTCCAAGGTTCGCAGCCGTAATTCAAAGCTCTCATCGATTCTCTTTTCCCAATTCTTCATAAAATCATTTTTCTGCATAGGTGTAGATACGATTTTCATTGATCCGACGGTTGATTTCGTAAATTTTTATTTTATTTTTTGTATTTTTTGTTCGTGGTTTCTGTTAGGGTTTAATGATAGATGAGCTTTGATTTCTTAATTTTGATGTTTTCTTTTTCTATCTGTTAATTTTTTTTTTGGGTACTTATGTTTGTTTTTTTTCTTATTTATGATTTTTTAAAAATTTTTTTAGTGGGTTTTTTTAATTGATTTTTTTTTTTAATTGATGAGAACGTAAGGAATTGAGTAGATCTTTCTTATGCGATGTGGGTCTGATGCTATTTTTTTTGCTTTCACGATCAATTTTGTGTTATTGTATGAAAACTGAACATGCCTGGTACTTCGTTTGAATATCTGTAATTAGTGTTAGCCCGTGGTCTTGTTGGCTTATTCACCTATCCTTTCTATCTGCCTTTTGTTTCATTTTGTTTCTGGGAAATTTTCATGGAATTTGCTCAAAACTTGAAAGACTCGTATTGAGAATTGGGACTTGCAGGATGTGGATGCGGGTTTTTTTTTTTTTTTTTTAAAATTGATGTTGGTGTGTTTTATTGTGAAATGTTGCTGATGATTGTGTGTTTAATTTTGTTGAAAATTTAAAAATGGATTGTGAGCTTTATGTCTCTGTTTTGCTGGAGCTAAAAGGCTAGTGGAAATTATGATTGATGGTTGCACTGTACCTCCCAATGATGATTTTATTTATTTATTGTATTTTTTTTCGTTTGGTACGTTCAACTAAAATCCTGAGTCATTGAGGCACAGAACTGTTTCCACTTTGATTGAAACATGATCCTTTTTTTTTTTTTTTCAGAGGCTTTTTTGTACATGAGACGATCTGCGTCTGATCTTTAGATTTTGTCTACATAATGAGGAGTGATCATTCAAATAAATATTTCTTTTATGTTTTTATGTTGTCTAGACATTGAGGAAAGATGATGTAGGATTTTTTCTCATGTAATTTTTTTTTCCTCTCTATAATTTTACATGACTTGCGGATATTTATTAGTATTGTCATTATTACTAGTAATGTCTTTGAAAAGCACACTCTTAACTTGGATGACCTCAAAAATGCTGACTGAATATTTCCGCACAGGTGACTGAAATTTAGAAGATTACTTATGGCTTCAAAGAGGATCCAGAAAGAGCTTAAAGACTTACAGAAGGATCCACCTGTATCCTGCAGTGCTGGTTTTTCCTATTTTAACCCATGTTTCTATGTTTGCTATTTGTAATATTCTTTTAGACTGCTTTGAAAGTTTTGAAGTGGTTTTCTTGTTTAATTTAATAATATTTCAAATAAGAAGCTTTTATTTTATTTTATTTTTTTTTGCTGCCAAAAGTCGGGTAAACTTAATCTTCAAGCAGGAAAGTAGGTGTTTTGCTGGCATGTCTGCACCTGCTCCTTTGTACTGCGTTACAAAAATATTCTTGTTCATTTGTTTTTGTGTCGTAAACTTGTATCTTTGTTATCTTTATTTCCCAACTTTAAATAACCTGTTCATATTTACTGTGACTATAATGACCTAGAAGCTATTTGCAGGTAGTTGTTCAGGGTTTGGAGTCATGTGTGGTTAGAGTTTGCAAAATTTTGAAATGACACCGAACCAACAGTCCTGTTTGACCATATTTATAAAAATGTAAAATGGGGAAACAGAATTTCCATGGCAGATAGATTTGGCGATTAAATGATTATAGAAAATCAAACATTCTAGGACCTTCCAGCAAACCTGATAAAATGAAGAAAAGGAGATGTAGAAATGTATTCTGGATGAGCAAATGAGACTTAGACTTGGTGAAGGAACAGAAGTGAACAAGATGGAAGAAGGGGGAAATATATAGAAATAGGAAATGGAAGAACAAATTCTGTGGCCAAGGATGGTGAGGCCTCTGTTTCAGCATCCTTTTAACAGAAAGTTGGCTAATAATGTGATTCTTGTATGGTTCTTAACTTATTATACAACATCCAGTGTTAATAATTTAAGATAAGAGGACACTTCAAATTAACAATCTGTAAATGAAGATATTCTATTTGATTTATATTGTCATGAAGTCTGACTTCCTGACGATCTCCCTGTGTGTTAGTGTCCCTCCTTCATAAGCTATGTTTTACAGTGTTTATCTAACTAAATGGATTCAGCTCTTAGCTGTTATTGGAACTTTTAATGCTTCTTTATTCAGATTATTCAATTTTTTTAAATCTTTTATTTTATCTGCATTTGTACAGTGGTTTGGATAGTGCTAGTTATTACTTTTCGAGACATAATGTGGTTTTGACTTTTGAGTTGAATGTAGTGAACTGTGTGGGATTCCAGTCAGGACTTGTAAAATGTGAGGGTGCTATTTTTTGAACTTGAACTTAGATGAAACTTTTTGCAGGCCCCGTTGGTGAGGATATGTTCCACTGGCAGGCTACCATTATGGGTCCTGCAGAGAGTCCGTTTGCTGGGGGTGTGTTTCTTGTGACCATTCACTTCCCGCCGGACTACCCTTTTAAACCACCTAAGGTATCTGTAAGACTCAGTAGCCAATAGAATATAGATGGAGCACCATTACTGATATTTATCATCTATTATGCAAAAGGGGTTTCATCAAAATGCAAATTTTGGTAACTCAGTGTTGGTCATAAGAGAATCTCCCAGAGACTCTTGAAATGCATGATACTCTTTATTCTATATAGCCGATACTTAAATATTAGTTTTATCAAATAGAGAGTGGGGTTTGGCTCTCCAAATTTTGGGAGGCGATTCCACTCTCTATAATTTAATAATTATAAACTTTTAGTGCTTCTTTCTTGGTTTAACAAAATTATACTTGATCTGAGTGGCCATTGACTTCTAAAAATATAAATAATTATTTAGTGGTTGTTTAATTCTCATTATTGATATTGGATTATAATGAGAAATTATAATGAGGTGAAATGAGTGGTGTAGATTTATTGGAAGTTTGAAATCTGTGGTTATAAATGAATGGTTGTTAGATTAGTGGGCAAATCAGTGGTAGGTGAAATTATAATATGGATTGATAATGAGAATCAAACACTCTTTTAAA
The DNA here is from genome assembly GCA_963692815.1 of Nyctanthes arbor-tristis. Taxonomy (NCBI): domain Eukaryota; kingdom Viridiplantae; phylum Streptophyta; class Magnoliopsida; order Lamiales; family Oleaceae; genus Nyctanthes; species Nyctanthes arbor-tristis. The sequence continues at coordinate 20,610 of CAVNYN010224119.1, read as the reverse complement.
GTGAGAAAATTCACTAAATGTTTCTTGAAAAGAGTAAAGAGAATAGTTACAAATAAAGAGCAAGGTTGAAATTTTGACTCTTCAAGTGTAAAAATGCTCTTTATAAATAGTCTTTTGGAGAATGCTCTAAGCTTGTACTTGTCAAGAAGTAGTGCCTAATGCGGGATTGGCGACCAAAGTCTCTAATTCCGGAGTCAAAAGTTTACAAGTGGATCTTGGCCCATTCTGATCTTAAAAAATTTTATGGTATAATAAGTAGTTAAAAGGGGTAATGTTTTCAACACCAAATGACCTTAAGACGCGGGGTAATAATAATTTCAATTGCACTCCCCAACCTCACCTCCCAAGTAAATGAAATATTGCATCATTTGAAAATTCCTGTCTATGTTACAGCACCAACAATTACTTTTCCTCCATAGCTTTTGTTAAACTTACAGGTCTCTGTTGGTTCTTCTATAGACTAGTGGCAACCATTATGGTTGACAATTACGAGTCTATCACAACAAGCCACAACTTTTGACTTATCAGTAAAATTTAACTAATCGAATCATTTAACATGACATATTCAAAAAAGAATAATTGTTGATTAAAACCAAGGCCAACTGTAATTGGCTGCCAAATGGAGCCTCATTTTACTCCCTCCCTCCCGTGAAAATAGTCCACTATTCCTTTTGTTGTATGTCCCAAGTTATAGTCTACTTTCTTTAGTTAATTTTTTAGTTTTCTTATATACTCTTATTTAATGAGCATTGTTATCAACAAATAAGAACTAAAGTGTAATAATAATTAAATGAAGTGGTATATTAGGAAAAACATTCTTAAATTCATCTTTTCAATGAATATTATTGAACTTTCTTAGTCTACGTGAAAATTGGTGAGGGACTATCTTCACGGGACGGAGGGAGTACATCTTTTTCGTTATGTGTGTGTATGTGTGTATATATATATATATATATATATCGATTTCCTTTTCATGCATTGAACAGGTTTCATTTAAAACTAAAGTTTTCCATCCAAACATCAATAGCAATGGTAGTATTTGCCTGGACATCCTCAAGGAGCAATGGAGCCCTGCCCTTACTATATCCAAGGTAACGTGTTATATATTTGGATCCTTCTAAGAATTTTGCTTGCATCTCGTCTTGCTGTTGGTTTTTGTTTTACTTGTGACCTTTAAATGTCTGCTTGACATTGGTAGTTCATTGAATAGTTGGGATATTCAATATGATGTTTATGGGCGTTGATGATGGAAGAAATATAAATTTTTCTCACAACCCAATTTTCTAGGTGTTGCTCTCAATTTGCTCCTTGTTAACCGATCCAAATCCTGATGATCCTCTTGTACCTGAGATTGCTCACATGTACAAGACTGACAGAGCCAAGTACGAGACTACTGCCCGATCCTGGACTCAGAAGTATGCCATGGGGTAAAAAGTTAAATGTGGTATTGGTCTATGTGGCATTTTATACCGGGTAGTAAATAAAAAGAAGGAACTGTTATGCCCATATCAAGGACTTTGATCATTTTTAGCTTGTGTCCATGGCTTGGAAGTTGTAAAATTTCAAACATGGTATGGTGTTCTGATGAACTGTAATGGTTTCTTCTAGTATGGGAGGTTATTTGTTTCTGGACTTCATATGTTTGTCTCTCTCTCTGCCATCCAATTATTATTCTAGGCATTGTTGACTGTGGCTGTGGCCCGAGTAACTGTCTTCCTAAACAAAATGGAAGAGAATAAAATCAGATTTGGCTGCCAATGCACACGCCAGAATTTTCAATAGGCATAACGCAGCTAAAGCTTACTATTGTTGGCTTGGCCTCGTAGAAGAGGAATAAATATCCTCGTAGAAGAGGAATAAATATCTGATATTCCACGGCCAAATCAGGGAAGATATCATTTATCCAGTTGAGATGTGGTTTTGATTTACTGTTTCGGTGGCTATCCCTAGTTTGGATGGAACACTATATATATTTGGCATTATATGATGTCATGTAACGGGCATTGGGGTAAGTCACATGGGGAACTATAACCAAGTGACTTGTATTGTCTATATATCTGGTGTTAGATCATTTTCATGGCTGCCCTTGTCTTCTTTTTAGACCTCATTAGTTCTTCAAGCAATCTTCTAATTTGCGAGCCCGTTTCTGGGAAAATAGCTTTGGCTCTGTGTTCCCTCCGTCTACGTTCTGCAATTCATGAATCGCCTTGGCTGAAGCCTTAAGTCGGATATTTGTATATGGTAAGTGCGACCTTGGGAAAGATCTCAAGTGCTTGCATCCCAGGGGGAACCATGCCAGTTTGATTTTGATTAATAAGAATTGATTGTGTAAAAAGTGAATTTTTGGGAAAATGTATAGTTGAGAAGTAAGGAAAAGCTACGGATTACGTGTAATATTATTTTAATAAGTGAATGTGTGGTCGGAAATGAGAAATTGGTAGGATCCCATGTGCTTGCATAGTTGGGGGACTTATACCAGGGTACTTTTACAGCGAAGCTAACATCCATTGGATGTTTTGGTTCCAAAATCCAAACAATCTTGGAAACCGTAGTTCTAAAAATCTTTTTCTTGCCACATTATCTTGGGATGAATAAGTCCTTTAATTGATTTAGATGCTTAAATGAATTCATAGAGTTGGAGTTTGGTGTTTCGGGCAAGAATTCTGTCAAGCCTTTATTGGAGGACGCATAAAATAAAATAAAAGGGAAATCAATGAGCTGTAAAATGGGGCGATTTGTCGTACTTTTACAGAGATAGATAAGGCTCTTTAAATTCTCACGTGGCGTGAATCTAATAAAAGCATAAGGGGCTGTTTTTATTAGATTCATGTATGGCTATTTTTGTTAGATTCACGCCACGTAAAGGTAAGACTTTTTTTTAAGGAGCTTTATCTATCTTCTTAGAAAATTTCAAGGGGATATGGTATTGGGGTCATGTCGTTTAGTACTCGTACCCTTAACTAGAAGTTTTTTATTCCATTTTTCTACGATTCTTTGTTGCCAAATTACCACAACCACCGTCAACGAACCCATAAAGATAGGGCGGTAGGTATTTTCATAATTAAATAATTTGGCTGGAACATCTAATTTTATACGTATTTTTTCATTTTATTAGCCTTTTATCACGGGTGTAAGCGGTTCGGTTTGGCGGTTTTTGATCAAATCTCAAACCAAATCATTTATAGCGGTTTGGAATTTTTCCAAACCAAACCAAACCATATTTTTGCTATTTTGTGCGGTTTCAAATAGCAGTTTGCCAACAAAAAAAATTAATATGTTCCAAATTAGTTAAGAAATAACTATTTGTCGAGGAGTATAAAGATCTATTGCAATAATATTATATGGTATTGTACAAAAAAATGAATTATGAATTGTAAAAAATTGTGTCTTATATCATTTCAACTTTAATCGTAAATATAAAAATAATATTGGTAAGTAATTAGTAAAAGTACCGTAGGTAGATTTACGATGAAAAGTAAGAAAAAATGATACTATTACAAGAAAATAAGATGATAATCTAAAAATAAAAAGTTACAAAGAAACAAAATAAATCATTCTTTTTTGGTACTTTTAATAAATATTATAGTTCAACTCGTCACATACAAATTGGCGGAACATTAAATTCATGAGGTGTACTATGAAGTTGTTTAAATTTGTGACTTTGTGGGAGAGTAACCAATACAGGAATTGTGATTGGTTGGTTCAACGGGGAAATGAAAGATGTTTTTATTTAAATGGTTTATTAGAAATTGAATAGGCGTTAATGAATTATGTCATGAATTTTTTTTTTTTAAATTTCAAGGGTTGGCGGTTTAAAACAGCTTGGAAAAGTAAAACTTAAACCAAACTATTTCAAAGTGGTTCAGTTTGGGTCAAAACCAAATCATTGGCGGATCCACATTACCTAAATCAACAGTTTCGAAATTGCGGTTTAGGTTTGATTCCACAGTTTTGCGGTTTAGATTTACAGCCCTAGCCTTTATGCATAATTAATGATTTATAATTTAGAATTAATACAAATGACCAAAGTATGATTAATATTGAAATGAGTACAATTATTCAAATTGTGTCATTAAAATCATGTGAGCACCTTAAATATTATACGAAAAAATTTGGTTAATTTATTTTCCCCTTGAAATTTAGTAACTAGAGACTTTAAGTGGTTAATTAATTAGGGATAAATATGTGAATGAAAAATTAAATACAAGTTTGATATAGTAACGAGACTATTTTTTGAAACGGGTAAAAAAAGAATAATGAACTATCTTTTTCAGACGGAAAGAGTAATAAGGAACTTGGTAAAAAGAATTGGCAATGTGTGGTCCAAGTTTCCCTTGTGCCTGGGTTCCCAAAAAGGCACCAGAGTCACATAACGCACTATGCCAACCATGGTTTCCAACTTTAAAGCTCCGAATAATTTCTTACATATATAAGAGCATCTCCAATGCTCATGCTTAAGGTCTTGGGTCTTGAAAAGAGGGAGATAGAGGGAAGTTGATTATTTTAATTTAATATTGGTAGAAAGAGGTGTAGGAAAAAAGAAAGGGAAAAATGAAAAAGATGAGAGAGATAGATATAAATTTAAAAATAATAATAAAATATTAGTAATAAAGTTTTAGATGAAAGTCTAGATTTAGACCTTACAAGAGATACGAATGAGGAAAAAGTGATATAAATGAGAGAAAAGTGATTCAAAGAAAATGAAAATTAAAAAAAAAATAGGGCCCACGATTTTTTTGGTCTCTTTCTCTATCTTTTTTGGACCCTCAACCAAGACTTGAAGCATTGGAGAAAGAGTGAAAGGATTGCTACTCTTCACACTTTGGTCGGCTTATTCCTTTTCTTTTCCCCCTTTTTTTTTTTGGTTTGTGGCTTGTTTGTTTGTTTGTTTGTTTAAGATTTAAGGAATTTCTACTTATTTTCATTCTTTTGATAATTATGGTATTAGTTTGAAATCGAAAAATATGCAATATTGATGTCAAATTAAAGATCTAAACTCATACTTTAATACGAGTTAACAAATGGGAGCAAATTATAAATATATCGTTCCTAAAACTGTCTTAAAGATATAAAGTGAAAGTTTTGCTTATTCTTTTTAATTTTTCTTAACATCCCAATATTTTAAATTAGTTCATTTTAGTCTAATTGTAATATCTATATGAACTTTTTGACAGCCTATATAAAGGACTTTTAATGTAGAATTAGCAATTAGATCTTTATGGAACTAATGTAGTATAATGTAGTAGGAACATGTGTTAGTAAGGAAAATATGATAATATTTTACCTGGTCATGTTATGGATTAATTAACCATTGATATGTTGAGATCATTTTAAAAAAGAGTTATGATTCCTACATATATAAAAGAGTGAAAGGATTGCTAATCTTCACACTTTGGTCGGCTTATTCCTTTTCTTTTCCATTTTCTTTTCTTTTTTTTTTTTTGGTTTGTGGCTTGTTTGTTCATGATTTAAGAAATTTCTACTTATTTTCATTCTTTTGATAATTATGATATTATTTTGAAATCGAAAAATATGTAATATTGATGTCAAATTAAAGATCTCAACTCATACTTTAATACGAGTTAACAAATGGAAGCAAATTATAAACATATCGTTAGTAAAACTGTCTTAAAGATGTAAAGTGAAAATTTTGCTTTATCCTTTTTAATTTTTCTCAACATCCCAATACTTTTAAATTCGTTCATTTTAGTCTAATTGTAACATATATATGAACGTTTTGAAAATCTATATAAGGGACTTTTAATGTAGAATTAACAATTGGATCTTTATGGAACTAATGTAATACAATGTAGTAGAAACATGTGTTAGTAAATGAAAATATGATAATATTTTACTTGGCCATGCTATAGATTAATTAATCATTGATATGTTCAGATCATTTTAAATTTAAAAAGAGTTATGATATATAGTTTGTTATAATTTTTAATTTGAGTTCACTCTCCGGTATAATCTTTATTTATCTACATTATTAAAAGAGCCACTTTTTTCACTATTCATATTTTCGTCCTCCTTTTCCATTTTTTGTGTCTTTTTGTTTTATTTCATACGGAACTATATGACTATAAGGCAAAAACTCTATGAAAAGGAAATTAATGATTCATATAAATCACTTAGTGGAAAAATGTCCCAAATAAATCTAAGGAGTAACTAATAATCCTGTTTGAATCGACCATTTCGCTACATAAAAAATATTTGATTTGAAAGGACTATCAAAAACAAAATGTCACAATATTTGTTTGACTGCTTAAGTTTTCGCTTATTTTCATTTTTTAATAATTACTACATCCGTACCATAAAGATAGTCTAGTATTCCTTTTTCGACCGTCCCAAAAATATAGTCCAGTTACCATATTGAATATGTATTTAATGTTTCATTTCCATATATGTCCCTAATTAATTATTGTTATTCAACTACCTATACATTGAAAGTCTTTCAAATAATTAATGAGATATAAGGTTATATTTGGAAAACTAAAGTAAAATTTAATATTTCAACTATATTAACTATTGTTTCTTAATCCACGTAAAATTATTTAATGGACTATCTTTGTGAGACGGAAGTAGTATAATATTATTTTCAAGTCGAAAAATATGCAATGCGGGTGTCAAATTAATGATTCAACGTCTACGTTAATAAAAATTAACAACTGAGATTAAATTATAAACATATTGCTCAAAAATTGTCACAAATATTTAGTAAAATTTTTCTTTATACTTTTTCTGAAGATTCCAATATTTATGAATTAGTTCATTCGAGCCCAAAAATAATATTTATAGGAATTTTGATATAGAACTTACGATATATTACTTATGAGACTAATTTTATGATGTGGCGGAATATGGTATGATTTATAACATGATCTAACGTGACCAATTTCAATTTGAGTTTATTCTCCTATCAAGCCGAATATAATAAATATTAAATTTTAGAGATGTGCTACTTTACATTGTCTACTTACTAATTGGATGACTTAGTGTGTGTATTTATTTCTTTGCCATTACAATTTCAAAATAAGATTGGACATTTTATGGGCAAAAACGTCACGTTTATACACACCGAGTCATCCAACAAGTAAACAAGTTAGGGAAATAAACATTTTCCTAAATTTGATAAGTGAATTCAATTAAATTAGATTAAATTAAATGCCATTACATTTTAGCATTTTAATTATTAATTTCATTCCCTTGTATTTATGTGAATTCAACTAAGTTCTACTATCTCTGTTTCAAAAAGATAATTCTATTTCTTTTTTCACATAAGCTAAAAAAAGTTTATTTAATCGTATTGAAAAAGTAAAAGTTAACATTATTTCTCTATTATATATTTTCATTTATTAATTATTCTGTTTTAATAATTCTATTTTTTTTATAACTAAACATTAAATATGTTATATAAGAGAACTACTATTTCAAACACTTTTTAAAAGGGAAACTATACCATATTTTTAGAACAGATGTATTATTAATTAAACAATAAGTTCAATAATGTTCTATTCAAATTAAACCAAAAAAAGAAAAAATCTACATATAACACAAAATATAGAGAATTTGATACTTAATTAAAATCGGAAAACATGACATTACATTATGTGTTGGTTTTGAGTTTTCCACGACAAAAGTGTTTACTCATCAACTTGATATCAATACATTCTCAATGATATCTTGCTACATAGGTGTCTGATAGTATAATCTGACAGGAGATCAGGACTATCAATTCTATTATTTAGTTAATATTTATTCATTATTCATTTCATTATGTACTATTACTAATATTTACACTATTATAACAAAAAACACGTGCAAAGCACGTGACACAACTAGTATTTTAAAAATTATTGGTACAATAAAAATATAAATCATATTGTACAAATATACATGTGATTATGTGATAATTATTGGTGAAAGAGTAATACAGTCATGTATACAATAAACTGTATAAATATGATTTACCTCCTTCAGAATTTTAGGGGAGGTCTTGGAGGCCCATGACTAAATTGGCGAAGCTAGGATACCTAGTACTAATAAAAAAATAAAAAAATAAACTGTATAAGCACACATTTGACCGGACTTGTTAAACCAAATATTACATTACTTGACGTTATTGCATTTTTCGTAAATAGATTGGGTGGTGCTACGTGTATAATAAATTGTACAAACCCAAGATTATTTTTTCCAATGGCACGATCCCCACGGATAAAATGGTAATATGACTTTTTTTTTAAATCAAATATTTTATAATTTTTTTTTCATCCTGTCACAATTATCTTTGCCGTCCGTTTTCATTTATCTAAGCCGTTTTTTACTTGAGATTTTTTTGGTATAATCAATTAATTAATTAAGTAATGTTGTAAATAATTATTGTATTTAGTGAATGACTATTAAATCCTTGAAACCCTAACCATAAATTACTTTTCTTAGCCACCACTCTCCGTTACTTGACTTATGCTTCAAGTCTTTCTTGAGCAACACACTTATACGTGTATGAATAGACATCTTGAGTTGTGAATGAAATATACAATTCATGAGTGTTCTCTCTATTTTTCTATTCTTTTTTTCTAGTTTATAACACGTTATCAGAACGTAAGCTCGAATTTTTAAATTCAATAAGTATTTTTTTTTCTATCACCAAACACCCACGACATATCTATTATTTTATAGCACTACCATGATATGCACATAATAATATGCAAAGTGTATATTCTTTGTTTTATCAGCGGATGTGCAATCTGCAGTACTTTTGTATCCTTTTCATACTATTCATTGAAAATTCTTTTCTATTTGTTTCCTATGCGACCAAATTGTTGGAATTTCATTTTAGTTCAAATCCTTGGCAACCGTGAATGTTTTGTGATTATTTGAAGAGTTTGAATCGGTTTCAAACACTAACTTCTATATGTTTATCTCGTATGAACACGCCACGAAGTTCCGGCAATTTGTTTGGAGTACAAATAATTTTCTATCATAATAGAAACTTCAATGGATCCGTTTCTTACGAGCAAGAATCACTATTGTGTCTTATATTCTTAAAAGATATGATTGGTTCTAGAAGAGCCCTGACATATATATACATTATTAATCATGGTCTCTTAAAGAAACACGATCTTCCAAAGTGTATCAATAATCTTGAAGATTATTGTGATTTAGATATTATCTTTTGTGATTGATGAAGAATCAAAATTTAAGCTCCATGTTCTAGAAGAATATGATTGACTCCTTAAGAGTCTTGATATATATTATTTTTGTGGTTCCTGAAGAAGCACCAATTACATCCCATATTCAAGAAGAATATGATTGGATTTGGAAAAACCATATAAGATTTGTTGTAATTCCCGAAGAAATATGATTATTTAATTCTTAATAGTCCTAAAGATGGTTAAGATTAATACGTTATGATTCTTGAAGAGCACATCATGATTTCATCATATTCTAATTGAATATAGTGTGCTTCTGAAAAGCACATGATATGAGATTTAGATGTGTTTTCTTGAAGAAAAACACAGTAAACAAATATTTTTGAAGAATATTTCATATTGCTTCTTATTGAGCAGTGATATCTTTTTATTATTCGTTATATACATTATTATTATTTTTTGTATTATTTACTTTTAGTCAGTTATTTCAGTTAGATCAAATAAGTTGTTGTTCTCGAAGTAGTACAATTAATTGTAATATTCTAAAGAATATTACACGCTCCTGAAAAGCAGTCTATATTGGATTTGATTTATTTGTAATTTGATATCTTTACTGAATATATCAATATGTTGGTTCTGAAGTAGCAATAACCTAAATTAATTTTAAAAGTATAATTTACTGTGCTCCTGAAATAGTGTATATCTTGATGACTATAGATATTAGTGATATGTGAAATAATACTCATCCCTAAAGAAGAGTATAAATATTTATGTCATGTTGACATTGAATTTATAGCTTAACAAATCGTAAAGTTATAAAAAAGCCAATATCATCAAATTTAAGTTAGTTGCACATGACATATCGACAAGAATTATTTGCCATGAGCCATTCATGTAATAGTATATATGTTTTCAAGTGGCTTGAGTAAGACAATGAAAGAAGGAAACATATCTAAGAATAGTGTAAAAGTAATTAGTTTCCTTCGTTATCATCTACACAATAACTTGAAAGTTGAGTATCTTACCATTAAAGATCCACACGATATATGAAAAATTATGAGTTACACTCTACTACTTTCACTGCATTGCTTGAAGCAAATGCAACGTCTCATCGTAAACCACGGGTAAAGACACGGAAAAACTCATGAACAAAATTCTAACAGTTGATGCATAAAAGCATTAAATAATGATCGCTCATCTAAAAGGGAGCATGAAAGCGCATTTAGCACGTAGCTGTCGTACGGTAAAATATTTCGTGGATCTCTAACCAATAGTAAATCAAGGGAAAATGGAAAGTGAAGACTAATTTCCTTGATTATGATGGTCAAGTAGTGACTCACTTTGATGTTTCTAATTTCTTTGCCGATCCAAAAGCAAATATTGGTAACCTGATTGGTAGTTAATCATAATAAATTGTTCTAGTTGATAGTGCAACTACACACACTATTATTCAAGACAAAGTACTTTCTAAAATAACATTAGTTGAAAATAATTTTTATATTATATCAAGTGTATCGAACATCATCAAAAGTTCCAGAAGAGCTTGTATTATTTTGACAAATAATACTAAGTTGTATATTGATGACGCACTTTATTTTAGCAAATTCAAGAGAAATTTGCTGATTTTTAAAGATATCTAATGGATATTACGTTGAGATAATGTAAAAAGATAATAATATTTTTACATAAATTCCTTTGTATCTGGCCGAAAGCAGATAATGGAAAAATTATCTGCACTACAATTTGGAATATATTATACATTCATAAAAGCAATTGAGATAAATCATACTACGAACCTAAAATTCGTTGATCAAAAGAGTTTTATACCTTGTCATGATAGGTTTGGGCACACATAAGCAACTATGATGCGGTAGATAATTCACATGAGTACAATCTAAAGAACCAGAAGTTTCTTTTAGCAAATGAATTCCCATGTGCTGCTATGAGTAAAACAAGTTAGTCATCAAACTTTCCAGTATGAAGATTAATATTGAGTCTCTAATTTTCTTAGAAAGAATTTATGGAGATATATATGGGCTGATATACCCACTATATGGACCATTTATTAATTTATAGTATTGATTGATGTTTCTACTAGATGGTCACATGTTTGCTTGCTCTCTAGATATGCAACATTTACTAGAGACTTACTCATAGAATAAAAATACTGAAAAGCCCAATTCCTTAATTAAGAAAATTCGTCTTGATAATGCTGGTAAGTTTTGATATCAAGCATTCAACGATTATTGCATGGCAATTGGAATTGAGGCTGAACATTTAGTTGCTTATATCTACACTCAGAATGGTTTAGCAGAATTGTTTTTTAAATGTCTTCAATTAATTACTAGACCATTATCTATAAAAACAAACTCCCAATTTTTGTTTGGCATTATGCCACATTACATGCTGTAGTCATGGTTCGTGTAGAGTCAATCATTTATCATCAGTATTCTCCCTCGTGGTATGTTTTTGGTTGTGAATTTGATGTCTCTTGCTTAAAAAGTTACGGTTGTGTTGTTCAAATACATTATTTATTATATTGGACCAAAAGTTCAATGCTATGGAAATTTTATTATTTAGCATGACCGGTTAGACCATCCTGGTTTGTTGATAATAAGAACTATCGAGAATCATGTGAAGAATAGAATGTTCTTCCAATTAAAAAAATTCTCGTGTGTTGCAAGTTCTCAAACAATTTGATTATTAATAATCACTAGCTATTTGGAACTGAGTTCCAAATATATCTCGAAAATATTCAAGGTGAACTATGTGGGGCCACTCACCCTCTATGTGGACCTTTTATATTAGTTTAGATCCACTAGAGGTCGCATGTTAAACTCGTAACCAGAAATTTGCAAGAATATTTGCCCAATTGATTGATTATGAGCAAAAGTTTCAGATATCATAAAAGACATATATATCTTATTAGTGAATTTTATCCCAAAAGTCATCAATTATTCATATATTTTTTGGGATATTAATTGCTCATGGTTAGTAAAATAATATTATACTCTTCAATTTATTTGCTATACCAAATTGAGAACAAATTATTTTTGTTTAAGTGATATTGATCTTTCACTTATAGCAGTATTCTTATAACACGCCAATAGAATATTTGATATCCCCCATATTTGGCTTACAGTCAGAAGCCTCCATCTAAGGTTGGTAAGTACGATATGTATAGTCGCTCCACCACGCGTACTAAGATGGATATTATTGTAATACTGAGAATATATGATGGATTTGAATCCTTATTTGTATGCTTCATCCATGAAGGATGATATATTGTATCATATTTTTCTGACTGTTTCTTAAATTGAACATTTTTCTCAGCATTAGGGGGAGGAACTGATAGTTGGTAACAAGCATATAAAATGCGTAATTGTAATCCTCGCATGTATAATGCAAACTTGAAGTTTGTAATAGTATGCATTTCAGATTACTGACTGCATAGTTACCAATATATATACTATGTTAAATGCTCTATCTGGGATTGATATAAAATCCTATAAGAGGATTTGAGATACTAATGGCATGCCTGAAGTATGATGTGGTCGATTCTAAAATAAATGTCTATAGAAAGAATATAGAGCAGATATTTATTATGGCCTTATAGATTGAGGCATATATACTCCATACCTGAAATTACTGGGATAAAGAGATCTCGATAAGTTATATCTATACTGAGATCAGATAGAATTGACAAGAAATAATAGTCGATTATATATGCTTATGAGCACAATAAATAGCGAGGATGATGAGTCAACTTTCATCAAAATTGTTGACATTGAATATTGGCCAAGATAGAAAAATAATCTTACATATTGTTACAATTTCAATAATATAATGATTGATAATTATGCTAAAAGAGTATTAAATATGTGGTGGATGTTATTGAAACCTAAAGTTTCATTCGACTGGTAATATATGAAACTATATCATTAATGTGATAATATCCCAGAATGATTTGGTATGCTTGAATGAAGCATATAAAGAACTTAAAGTTTTTGTATACATTGTCAATTAATATGAGGGAGATATATGTTGTACTCTTTTTTCCTTGACTGTTTTGTCCCAAAGGTGTTTTCACAGCAAGGTTTTTAAAGAGGCAATATCAATGACGTATCGAAAAAATAATGTACTCTTTTTTTCTTCACTTGGATTTTTTCTTACTGGATTTTTCCTTGTAAGGTTTTAACGAGGCATATTCTTTGTGTAATAAATATCTGTGACATATATGATATTAACCCTCAATATAAAACCCCTGAAGAGTTGATACTGCCTGAAGCATAATATATTTCAAAGTATTAAAGATATTGGAGAGATATGGATCGCTAAACATGAGAATCATTATTGGCTGAAATCAGGGAAGCAGTTGTACTTTTTTCCTTCAATCAGTTTTTGTCCTACTGGGTTTTTCTGACAAGGTTTTAATGAGGCAATACTTAGACCCTCCAAAATTGATTAGAACTAATTGTATTATTTTCTCTTTAATTTGGTAGATTTTTCCCACAGGGTTTTTCCCAAAGGAGTTTTTTTTTTTTGAGACAATTAGACTAATCATTCAAGTGGGAGTGTTGTAAATAATTATTGTATTTAATGAATGAATATTAAACCCCTGAAAACCTAGCCATACATTACTTTTCTTAGCCACCACTCTAAGTTACTTGAGTTGTGCTCTAAGTCTTTCTTAGGCAACATATTTGTACGTGTATGAATAGACATGCTGTGTTGTGAATGAAATATACAATTCATGAGTTTTCTCTCCAATTTTTCTCTTTATTTTTCTATTCTTTTCTTCTAGTTTATAACAAGTAAATATTTTCTCAACCTTTTATATATACTAGCGGAGTCACGTGCATTGCACGTGTAGCATTTGTAGTGTTGCATATAATAGCACCGCCATATACCTTCTATGTTTGGTAATGAAAAGGAAAAAAAATGACATTACAATAGAAAAATAAATCCGTCAAATTGTCTTTCCTTTGCTAGATTCTCCATAAAGAAAAGTTCCACAATTGCATATGAAGTTTGAAGCATGGAACTGGAGGGTAACCATCGGCTCCTCAACAAGATAGTTAAAATGATTAAGATGTAACAGAAAATGAGAAGCAATAGACAATGACAAAACTATCATCGCTTTTCTCCAAAATCAAACAAAAATAGAAACTTAATTTCAAAAAATTCACGAATGTTCAAGATGATTGCCATGAAGTACGAAGAGAATTTTTGCACATTTGGTCAAGAAAACGGCATTACATCATATAGAAAATTTCACGAAGTTTAATCGTAAAAGTGAGCACGGGGCTATACTCTTTGCAAATTGAATTGAAACCAACTAAAGCAAAATTAAGTAGAAAGAAATTAGAAACCATTGAAGTTCAAGATACAATAAACACCAATGCTGATTACTTGACAACTCAAGTTGCTAGAATACCTGCAAGGTGTATTGAAGGCTTTAGCTAGTTAGTAGATGTGTATCTCTGACAAGACGCCAACACACCGTAATAATTGTATTCTACCATGTGCAAACACAATTTTTGAGCAACATCTTTTCAAGTTTCTTTTCCCACAACCAGAAAACTGAAATCATAGATTAATGGCAAAGGCAATTAAACTACTTCTGCCTTTTTTTTAATTAATATATATTCAACCATGATCTCGTTATTGGGAATTTATATATTTGCTTAGGATAGCGAGGATGAATAATAAAGATTCAAGAACCATGGATGATGAACTTAATATACTTCACGTATTATGTGAAATAATTATGAGCATACCACTGCTTGTTTGAGACATAAGTAATAATAGCATAAATGGATTTAGAAACTCAACCGTTTACAATGAATATATATATATATATATATCTTCTATAAACAGCAACCCAAAATCATAATATTCTTAAAAAAAAAAAAAGAAATAAAAAGAATGAAAACAATTTTGATCATGGGAAAACTGGAACTCCAATCCCAATTGCAATTCTGTGATCCCCATAATAAGAATAATTAAAATTAAAAAAAAAAAATGGAGAGAGAGAAGAAGAAGAAGAATTCACAATCTCATTATAAACCTAAAAATTCAACTACAAGATGGAGAACTCTGATGATTTTCCATACAGATGGAGTTGGACAATGCATCATCACCTAATTCTCCAATTAAACCGTTTGTATACAATAACACAAATGAATGAGGCACCAAAAATAGAAAATTAACAAGCAAAAATGACAATGGTCGTAGTAAATAACATAAAATTACGGTTCATGGTAAAAATAAAATAAGAAAGTCCAAATATTCTGTCCTTGAAAGTCATTTACATGTTCGAGACGAACGCTTCAGTTGTGCATAGCATTAATGCGCCCATCTATATTGTCAGTGGCTTAAAAAATTTGCCCAAATAAAGCCTATGTTTTATTCATATATGTTTCTTCAACATCCATTAGTCTGCAAACTAACCTTCTTTGCAATATATAAGGAATAATTATACAATTTAAGGTTTCATCGTCCAGATGTTTAGAAGAAATCTTGGAATAGTACCTCAATTGCAGTTCATTCGAGTACAATTGCATAGATCAGAAGAAAAAATTGACAGCTGAAAAGATAAAAAATAAAATAAAGGAAACGGATGAAGAAATAAAGTACGGTTTGATTAGACTCAAATTGCTTATATTTGACAACCAAAAAAAAAAAAGAAATGAAGGAAACAAATTAAGATATTTCAAGAACCAAATCAATATTGCAAAAGATTCAAAAGAAGAGACGCGTTATATATGATCTAAAACTTACCTAAAGAAGAAAGATGAAGATGGTGAAAAAGGCGGAATTATTTAGGGATTGTGTTTCTACTTCTAGAGGATCTGGGGATCAGAGAGAGAAAGAGTACAGGAGGAATTAGGCCTGAGCATAAAAACCGCCAACCCGATAACCCGAACCGAACTGAACAGGTTTAGGCCGGTTCGGTTTGGCTTTTGACCTTGATGGTTTGGTTCTCGGTTTGTAGGCGGCCGAACCGAGTCGATTCGATTCGGTTCAATCCATGGGTTTAGCCAGCGAAAACCGGTTCAACCAGGTTAAAACCGAAGCGCCAGATTCGGTTAAACTGGTTTGAACCGGTAACCGAAATTTTTTTATTTTATTTTTATTTTTTATCCTTGAAAACGTCAGATCTAGATCTAGCCATCTAGTGTTATAATCTTCCAAAAACCACTACAATCTTCCTTAGACAATTCACATTCAAAATCCTTTGAAACATAACATCAAAAGGCCAAAATTCAATTCAAAATCAAAATAACAAAATCCCCACTTGAAACCATAAATTGTTGGCTAAGCCTCCCTTCTTCTCCTTTCCGCTAGACCACCGCCCCCACTATGATTCCACCGTTGATTGACCATCAAACAACTCTTGAAAACTCTGTGTATGCATGTATTAATGTATGTATATATCTATACATCCTAATTTTTGGCTGTTTAATTCTTGTCCTCTGCCGCTGCCTACGTTCATCCGCCCCTGCCGCGGCTGTGCCACCTTTACCCCTGGCTGCTTCCACAGCCGGCGACAATGTCAAGACTCAAGAGAGAGAGAGATATAGAGAGAGAGAGAGAGAGAGAGAACCAAGAGCTGTCGCCGCTTTGCCTCTACCTCCGCCGCTGCCGGCTAATGCAGCGCCGCCGACCACCACCACCGCCGCTGCCATGTTGAGACTTGATAGAGAACCTAGAAAGATAGAGAGAGGGCTAGCGGGTTTGAATTTGAGATATTACGGCTTTTCCTTCTGTTCTTTAAATTTAGACCTTAAATTTGGGCCTTTAATTAGGATCCCAAACCAAAAACCGACCTGACCCAAACTGACCTGTTGAGCCGGTCTCGATTTGTAGTTTAGCAAACACACTACATGTCCGGTCAGTCGCGGGTTCAGGCCCAATCCGGCCGGACCGACCTAGTGCCCAGGCCTAGGAGGAATGGCTTGTTTACGTGAGGTACATTGAGAGTATGGTGAAGGTGTACCAACAGTCGGGGGAGGGGAAAATTGAAGAAGCAATTTGAGGAAAAAGTATGCGGTGTTTTGACATCATGGGAAAATTAATAGATACAATAGTTAGTCACCATGCTAAGAATAGTGCAATGAACAATGGAATTTAGGTTCTCTTTTAGTATAGTATGTAGAGAGATGTAGTAGTGAAATAAAATGTGATGTGCTCGAAGCCGCTCTATATATCTCAATATTTCTTCTTACATTCTAGGCATTTTCGAGCATAAAAAATTATATACATTATATTTTCAAAATCAAACCTCCAGGTACTACTTAAAATAATAATAAAAAATAGATAAATAAATAAGTAAATAAATCAAACATCAAGGACATTCAAAAGATTAGCAAGATGTCACAACGAACGTCTTGCTCAACTTCACTCTCACATTGTTTATTGAGGTTTTGAAGAGTCAATGATCTAATAAATTTAAAACTACATAAAAAAAAAAGCTAACTACGTCACATCCTTGTGTCGTTGACATCCAAGTGAGTCAGTAATTTTCCACCATTACCACCATTATAGGGAAATTTTGAGCTACTATTGCAAATTGAGGTCTAAATAGATAATTTGTAACTAATTTTTCGCCTTGATGGTAAATATTGATACGATTCAAGATGCAGGACCTATTAAATCAACGACTTGTGGGTCACTTGTTAAATAACAGCAATTTCTTGGGATAGTTAAAAGCATGTTAGAATAATATATTTCATCTTTTTAAGTGAAGCAAAATTTATAGATAACGTCTTGTGTTGAGTTTGTAGTCATCAGGTCACAAATGTCAATGCATGTCAAAGGTTAACTAAGGTCAACAGTTGTAGGGTCTTGAAAATAGGCCCCCGAGAGCCACGCCCAACTCAACGACCTAGCAACCAAACAACTAAAAGACATGGAAATTTGTTTCAGCGTCCTTAGGAACGAATTTCGGGGTTCAGGACATCTGCTCACTACGCCGATGAGCTCATAGCTCCTCAACCTAACTCTGCGACCTAGCAGACTTACCACCTAAACAATATCTTGAGAACCCACGTGGGAAATCTTATCACTTATAACTGATTGAACTCCAACATTAATGTTAAGCGGTGGTTACCCATTCCATGAATGACTTAGGCGGCCATTACTTAAAAGTGAAGGGTTAATCTCAGCTGATTTGACCCTTACGTTATACTTGTAGGTCTAGCATTAAATGCATGCAATCATTGTTCCCATGCAAATGGCAAGTTTACACTATAAATAGAGCAAATAAAGCTAAGAAAGGGGAGAGACCCAGAAAAAATCTCATTCTTTTTATCTTTGGCACATTTACTATCTTCTATTTATTACAAACATTCCTTGCCTTTATATATTAATCGCACAAGCCGATTCAAATACAAATTTTCCACGAATATATATCTTGTTTGTTGAGTCGAAGGCTGAATTTGGTATCAACAGAGCCCATTTGGGAAAATAAGCCTTTTTTGTTGTTTAGGTTGCTGTCTGTGTGAAGCTTTGTTTTCTTTTCCCAAGGCTTCATGCTTTGCTTTCTTCTTACAAAAAGTAGTGAACTGATTCTTTCTGTAACCCAGAGAAACATGGTTTACATTCACTATGAAAATTATTACTTAGAAAGTTGCAATAGAATATGAAATGAAATTATTGATTTGTAAATTTACCTGCTTGAAACCACCATTGCAATTTCAGTCCAACAATTGCCCAATATCTTTTGAGCCTGCAAATCCGTTCAAGAGTTAGATCATGGCCCTGGTTAATGTCGGCAGCTAGTTGTCAGCCATTTACAGTGTAGTAAAAGATTAAGATAGAGTTCTCATCCGTTCCAAGACGAATTCAAGGGGGTGGCTATAGCCCATGGCAACCAAATCCCAACACTATTTTTCCGCTTTCTTTTGTTTCTAAGTTCTCTTACATAATATTAAGCAACTCTAAGATGAATTACTAAACCATAAAAGTAATATTTATAATTATCATGTCATGACGATCAAGTTTCAGTATAATTTTTGAATTTAACCCATTTTCTCTGTCTGGTTGTTTTATCCTTGAATTTCAAGAGCAATGACAAACCAGATGAAAACATATATCCCAAACCCACAATTCATAAAATCTGCATCCCAAAGAATAAGATTTGATTCCCGTCAAGTCATCAACTACTATAATATCACACATCACAAAGGAGCAATTACATTTTTATTTTTTCAGTGTCGTGAAACCTAATATGCTCTTTCAAAGTATCACCCTCCTCACAAATTTTCTTGTAATCTTAGTGTTAGCAGCTTCAAGGGCAACAGTTTTGCAACCTCGAGCACATATCCGGAACACAAAAGATATACGGGATTAATGACAAATTTTACAATGCTGCTATAACTACTTTCACGTCCATTCATAAAATAAAAAAATGTGTAAAATATAGATTAACTATAAATCCGACATTCTAGACTAGGGACGACTCCACTCTAGCAAGCCCAAACATAAATATGGTTGTAAATAACAAAAGCAAAAAAATCCAATTAACAACAAAATATGCACTGAGGATGAATTTCTGAATTTAAATGCAGCTACCTCAAAATAGAAATGCAAAGATTTATAGGAATAGCAACATGGAATAGATTCATAAAAATGACCAGCGGATGTACGGTAAACATAAAGCAAGAAACGGCGCAGGAAATTACTAGACGTTGCGAAAATTAATTGATTCTATTGGATTGAATAATCCTTGAGACGTGGATGATTTCATCAAGAAAACAAAGTCGATATAATCTATAACTTTGTGCTTGTCAACCTCTATACGCTCAAATCTGGCAAGCCTAGACATAGATATGGTTGCAATTCAAAGGTCTAATCTACAATTTAGAACAAATCTCAGAATTTGAGATGCAGGCACCTTAGAACGAACAACAAAAATGAGAGAAAAAATGTGTAAGTAAAACAAGAATCAGCGGAAGGACGATGCCGCCATAGATTTAGGATGAATGAATGATAGGACAAAAAATAGTAGACTCACAAGCTTCTCTTTGTAAACAACAAAGAGGTAAAAATAACAAGAGAACTTTTAACAAACACGTTATCGGCACTCCAATATTTGGCTGGAAGAGATATCTTTTA
Source organism: Nyctanthes arbor-tristis (assembly GCA_963692815.1). Classification (NCBI taxonomy): domain Eukaryota; kingdom Viridiplantae; phylum Streptophyta; class Magnoliopsida; order Lamiales; family Oleaceae; genus Nyctanthes; species Nyctanthes arbor-tristis. The sequence continues at coordinate 337 of CAVNYN010224119.1, read as the reverse complement.
TTCATCTCAAAAACAGAATTTAAAGGCAACATGCAGAAAATACAGGAACTGAAATCCTAAACAATAGGCACTATCACAACCAACACAATCACGTTCCTATAATCACAAACCTAATCACGTTCCTAAAATAGTGCAACTAAACAAAACAATAATTTGACTAAGTAAAAGAACTTAATTATTTCAGCATTATTTTCTAACACTCCCCCATAATGCTGAAATTTACAACTCCTAACATATTGCTTAAGTACTCAAACTTTGCTAAGGGAAGTGCCTTCGTGAATAAATCTGCCAGCTGCTCACTTGTGCTACAATAGGCAATCTTTATGCTTCCTTTAGC
>CAVNYN010224116.1:0-10960 GCA_963692815.1 Nyctanthes arbor-tristis | reverse complement strand
CGCGAATGGGAGTAGAGTTGTGCATGTGGTGTAAACATGTCCTTGAAACTATCACGAATTTAATACTTTTACGCACACCTCTATAATATATATGTTTTACATCTTATAACATATAAGACAATAGAGAGATATAATCTTTATATTTATTTAAATTCTACTTTTCATTGTAAAAGTTTTCTAATGATTTGGCACACCTTGGTAATCAATAAAATATATCTATCAATACAACTTCTTGTGTTCTATATATTTTCTTGAAAAACATAGCTGTAATGTTTCTTTAAAAGATTGACGATTTGTTAACTTATAAAATTATCTTTGTCTATTAAACTCTGTAAGATAAGATGAATTGGATTGTTTCGCACGTCCCGTCCCCGTTATTTGAATAAAAGCTTCCGCGACAGAATTTGTAAATTACCATAAGATATTAAGATATATTGTAAAGTTAGCTTATTGTTGGCTTATTGGTATCTTAGTTAATTCCTCTTTGAGGTGTTAAAGTGAAGGTTTTAAGTTGGGAAGTAAATGATTTTAGAAGTCTTAGTATAAGGCATATAAGAAATGGAAACAAAATATTAAACATTGGATTGTGATAGGTTTGTCACAAGATAAATGATGATTTTAGTTTGGTTTCAAGTGTTAGAACAACCTTAAATGAGCTCTATTCATGCTAGATTATGCTTTGGAATCAAAATATTGTAAAGTTAACGGGGGCGTGACATAGACTATTGCTCTTGAAGAAATAATAGCTTAACTAGGTTGATGTTACTCCAGAATAGTAGATTTATATGAATCTAAATTGAAATAATAATTTACTGTTCTTGACAAATGAGATTGTTACAAGTATTCTCTAAGAATATAGAATCCTAATGATTCTAGGATTTCAGTTGATTCGATATTCATAAAATTTATATTTGAAATCCCGAAGATTTCATGAATATATCCTATAGAAGAATATTTTATTGTACTCGTAGTACAAATTTCAAAAAATATCACAGGTAATCTTGAATTCTGGCAAAAATTCTGAAGATGTCATATTAAAGTTTTATAGACAATCATATAAAATCTAGTAGATTTTATTAAATAGATTGAACCAGAAATTCAATTTTTATTTGAACATTCTTATTAAACTAGAAGTTTTTTTATTTGGCATGACCAACTCAACCATCCTGGTTTTTTTTATAATGAAAATATTGGGAATCATTTGAAGATTTGGAAGTTCTTTATATTTTATGTATCACTTGTTTTCAAGGCAAATTGATTACAAAAATAACACTAACTAAATTTGGAATTAAGTTTTCAAATGTATCTAGAAAATATTCAAGGGTGAACCATGGGCCCACTCACCCTCCATATAGGCCATCTAGATATTTATAATTTGGATCCACTAGTGGTCACATGTGTTATATTTCTCATAACCTGAGGTTTATGAGATTATTTGTTTATATTGATTGATTATAAACAAAGTTCTAGATATAAAATAAATACATTTACGTCTTGCTAGTGAACTTATCCCAAAATTGTTAATGATTTATATTTTGATTGGGATACTTGATTGCCTATGGTGCATCAAAACCATTGGATATGCCTCAAGTTATTTGCTATACTACTTAATGAGAATAATCATTTGTGGTTGAGTGAAATCAGTATTTCGTAGATAGCAGCGATATTCTCAATAAATTTGTCAAATATAAAATTTATATGATATTTCCTTTTAGAGTTGGCTTACAGTTAAAAACCTCTCTTTACTAAATGTTATAAATACGATTTATGTGTAATCGCGCCACCACAAAATTGAGGTGAATATTTTTGAATGCTGATAAATACATGTTCAGGTTTGCAACCTTTTCATAACATTTATTTTTCATCCCCGAAGGATGATCTATTACGACATGATATGTCGATTGTTACTTCATTCACTAAATCTTCTCAGCATTGGGGGAGAATTTGATAGTTAGTAACAAATATATGAAATGCGTATTTATAGTCCTCGCAGAGTACAATACAAACCTGAAGTTTGAAAGATAGTTTGCATTTCAGATTACTGATTGGATGGTTACTAATAGTGTATGCTAAATTAAGTGTTCTAATTTTGATTGATATAATAAATTCCTATAAGAGGATTTAAGATATTAATAGCATGTTTGAAGCATGACGACGATCGATTCCAAAACAAACATCTTTGGAAATAGAATATGGAGCAAATATTTTATATGATGATTATATTGAGGCATAGTACTCTAGAAGAGTATATAGACATAATTAATCAGAAAACCCTTAAAGAGGTTCATATACCTGAAAGTAGTAAAATAAAAGAGATCTCAAAGTGTTATGTCTACAATGAGAATCAAGTGGAATCGATAACAAATAGTTGTCGACAATAAATAAATATTAATGAGCTCAATGATTGCGAGGATGGTGAATTAATTTTTCATCAAAAAATTAATGACATTAAATATTGGCCAAAACAAAAGGATGCAATCCAATAGATCGCTATATGTCAAGACCAGCAGTTAAGTCATTTGAAAATATATATCATGTCAATAAAATATCAATAGGTACTTATGTGGAAGTATTATTAAATATGTGGTGATACAATTGAAATATAATGTTGTGTTCAATTGGCAATATATAAAAATATCATAAATATGGCATAGTCCCTGAAGGATTTGATATGTATGAAGCATATAAAGAATCGAAAGTTCATATATAGATTGTCAATATAGATAAGAAAGATATGCGTTGTATTTTTCCTTGACTGAGGTTTTATCCCACTGAGTTTTCCTATCAAGGTTTTTAACGAAACAACTTTAAAGGCGTATCAAAGAATAATGTATTTTTCTTTCACTTGGATTTTTTTCCACGGGATTTTTTTCATGGTAGGTTTTGAAAAACATTGAAGATTTGACAAAATGATTCAATACAAGATGACGATTATTGAATGAATTCAGGGGGAGCAACTGCATTCTTTTTCCTTCGACTAGTTTTTATCCCATTGGGTTTTTCTGTCAAGGTTTTAATGAGGCAACATCTTGGACGCTCTAAAATTTATTCAGAATCAATTGCATTCTTTTTTCCTTAGTTTGGTAGTATTTTTCTCCCATTGTGTTTTTCTCCAAACAAGGTTTTTAATGAGGTAATTGTTGTATAGATTAGTCATTGGAGGGGGAGTGTTGAAAATTATTTAATTAAATTGTGAATGACTACTCTACCCCTAAAACCCTAGACTTGTACCTATAGATAGGCGTCTTTGGTTCTTATAATGTACACAGTATTCTTGAGTTTTCTCTCTATTTTCTCTTTGTTTTCCCGTATTTTTCGTTCTATTTCATAACAATTCTTCAATTATTATTATCATTAGTCAATCCTAGTCGAGTAGGATATATAGAAGCCACATCTTTCTACTACAGAAAGAAAACTTTAATAGTGTACTGAATTTGATATTTCAGAAACATTAAGAGTGCTAATTAACAAATTACTAATTGAACTCCAGACATGCAAGTAGTACTATACTCCATTAGTTTGAAGATATTAAATTTGGTCCATCCAATATATTGAAAGTGCTCATAAGAAAATGCTTAATATGAAATTGGTAACATATAAGTCACTTTGAAAAATATCTAACTAGTTCAAAATTAATGCAAATCTATATTCACTCATTAATCTCATCCCCTTCTTCTTTCGAAAGAAAAAAAATCAATTATGTTTTTAATTTGAGAGAGAAGTAAATACTAATGAGGATTTTATGTCATACAGGGTTAATGTATATAGATCGAGTAATCAATCTCCTTGACCTATTCCAATTCCATTGATTACTAATAAGGGAAATTATATTTCCACAATAATAATTTATTCTCACGCCACATTTTTTTTATTCTCTTAAATATCGTTAAAAGAAATTACATCAATAACCTTCTTTAAACACTTTTTTGTTTTTAATTTTAAAAATTATTTTTTCCGTCTTACACTATAATCATAATTATCTTAATTTTATTTCTTTTTAATAATTGTTTTTCAATTTCTTTTTTGAACTAGATTTTTTACACGCACGGGTAGAGTTATAGTGTACATTCATATAAGAATTGACGTATGAGCGTGGACATTATGTCATAAATAAAGTACAATATACCAGTTGCATTGTATAAAATTATGAATTGATATGCAGATTACAAATCACCATTGGATATTTGTAGTAAAATACCTGATTCTATAATTCCGGCCTCCTTCAAACACGTCGTGCAAGGTCACACATCCAGTCTATATAAAGTTGTAATAATTAGCAGTCAAACAATCAGATCACAATCAACTATTACAACTATGAATTTAGCCTCTCACTCGTGTATTGTACGGGAAGACTAATTCCTAAAAAAATTCAATAATAATGAATAATAAAATATTAAATAGATACATGTCATCGGATTTGTATAACAATATCAGATCGACATACAGTTTTAATTTAGTAATTGACACATTAAATTAATGTTGTATTAATAATATATTAATAACTACCCACTTATATACTTTATTAATATTTTACTGTATTTTACTTTCAAATCATCTACCTTATATTTAATAATATTAGTTAATGATATAATAATACATATCGGGCGTATACGTACCCGTATTCGCTTGATGTTTAGATAAAAATTTTCATACTCATAAAAAAATACACTCTCGACATACCTTTTTTATGAGTAAAATTCAAAATTGATAATTATAATTAAAGTATTAAATATGGATATATTTGTAAAGAAATGTAAGTTAGACTTTTTAATATAAAAAGGGGACCCTATATGTAGAGCATCCTAAAAAGGAAAATGAAACCAAAAAATTGGGATGTAGGTAGTAATTTTTTCATGTAATTTCTTTTCTTCTTGTGGATTTCATGTTTCTTTTTTCATAAAGTTTTCGATAAAATTCATTGTTATCTTTGTTAAATTAAAATATTAATGTATGAATTTAAAACCGATTAACAAGCAATTAGTGTTCAATCTGTACAATGCACGAAGAGGTAATTTCCCAATGTTTCATATTAAAAAAAATTCATTGCATAAATTGCAAAAAACAATGAATGGTTATAATAATAATTAAATCAAATGAAATAACAATATGAATTCAATCGATATTTTATAGACCTCACATCTATGGAGAGAAAAAGACAAAAAAAATAAATTATTTGCATCTTCTACAAAAAATATCTTAATAGTTATCCGTTTATGTAAAATATGTTAATAGTTATCCGTTTATGTACTCGATTAATACTATACTATATTTTACGTTTATATTATATAACTTATTTAACATTATTAGTTAACAGTTTAATAATACATATCGGGTATGTACATATTTGTATTCACTCGATACCTGTTTACATAAAAATTTTCATACCTATAAGAATGTACCCTCCCGACATACCATTTTAACCGCATAATATCTCATTTTCTCACATGCATTTTTAACTGGGTAATACTTTATTTTATTTTGTACAAATATTCAAAATACCACGTTGCTATTTTAGTATAGCAAATAATAAATATAATCCTTAAAAAAAATAGCATGATTTTATAATGACAATTATTTGAAACGTAATAATTATAATTATAAAAAATCCAAGACTGTGTTGTGGATTTTAGAATGTGAGAAATTTTAAGTAGAATTCAGTTTTAATCAAAAATAAAAATTTGGGGATTTCCATAGAAAGGGATAAAGGAGAGAAATATGTTAGTTAAGGAAGTATTAAATAGAATACAAGTCAAATCGGCTATAAAAATTTTAATTAGATAATAATAGAAGGGATAAAGATTTCATCACACACTATGATTTATTCATTTCATAACTATGGGCAAAAAAGTAATTTTTGTAGGAATTCTTGAGTCTCAAGAATATAAATTTGAAGATAGCAATAAAAATTATGTTCTTCTTCTCAACTTTGCTAATCAATATTAGAGAAAGTTAATTAATATTCAACTAAAAGAGAAAGAAAAATATTCACATTCTTGTCTATTCGAGAATCCAACTGGATTGGAGAATGCATTTTGTCAATTCTACTTTTCGATGAAATTATAACATTAATTAAATTGATTCTTTACTTCTTCCATAAATCTAATTTCATAGGTTTATGAATTTAGAAACGCTGCAGACAAAATGACTTAAGACGTTGTAGAAAAACTGACTTATTAATTAGAATAATAACTGGTGGCAATTTATTTTTGTACAAAGTTAAGGAATTTTTTATTTTCGATTTTTATAGCTTTTATTATAAAATTAAAATAGATTGATTAGTGTTTTGTGGTGCACGTAGGGGGAAGAAAATATGAGGGAAAACATTTATAATTGTTAAGAATGTGAAGGTTATTTGTGTCATTTTAATTTTGACAATTTTAGTATATTTGAAAAATTAGTGACATTAATAAAACAATATTGCCAATATAATTTGCCTTCAAGTATATATGTAGTTAATAACAATATTTTCTTTAAGTAAAAACACGCAAGAATACTAATATCTAATTGAAATTTGTTAACAAATAAAATAGTTGCCATAATAGTTAAAACTCTTCCGATCTCTTAACATGTAGGTCATGAGTTAAATCCTTCACTATTACATTTGCAACAATTTTTTTATTAAAAATGATATTCGGTGTGGTATGACATTATAAGCAATTGTGCGAAATAGAGCTTTAAGCGGGAAGTATTTTCTAATTGTGCTAGATAAACTGTCATTTAATATAGATATAGATATAGATAATTTCCAAGTACTTTAATTAATATATAGATTATGACTCCACAACTCTAACTTTTAAAATTTACGTATTTCTGTAAACAATTCAAGTTTAGTATATCATATTTTTGCGGTAATTTCACAAAGAATGATTTCAACTTTTTTCTAAAATTTCAGACTTTTATTTCTAATTATAGTATCTTAATTTTTGTAAGCAAATTTATAGATTAATAAAATAATAGTGAATAGTTCGTTTGTCTTTTTCTTTTTGAGTTTTTTTAAATATATTGATAAATGTCATAAGTAGTTGTAATCTAAGAAAATTGGAGAATCAATATATATTGTTATAACTAACAATTCTTTACATAATTTCTTTATGAAAAGAAAATATACTAACAATTTTGTTATAACTATTTGTATATTGTGGTTACTTAATTTATTTATAATGCTAAAAACATATGATTGAAATAAAAAATAAATAAATTGTGTTCCAATTTTAAAATGAAATGCCACTTTCTGTGGGACTAAATTGATTGCACTTAGAATTTTTTGAAAATCTATAAAAATTTAGTTGATTGATCGGAAATGTTGGAACATTTATTAATTAGTTTTAATTTTAAAGTCAAATCAAATAAATAAATAAAATAAATCTAATTTAGGAAGTCATAAATGGTTTATAATTCTATTAAATTAAGTTTGAAAGATAATTTGAAAAAAAAAAAGAGTTTGAGATATAGTTTTCTAAGTCTATATATAGACGTACAGTTTGATCTCGTAAATTAGATCTTATTAGTGCTTACCTCAAGAGTTTTGATTTAAGGTCTAATTTTTATATTTTTCAACAAAATGACGATTATACCCCTTAAACTTTTTAAGTTTTTTTAAAAAATAATAAAAAAAGATCGGAAGAGCACACGTCTCCCCATTCCTACCCCCTACTCCACCCCATGTCCACCTCCCCTTTTGGCTAGAATTCTGGTGGCCGGCTACTGAAACATTGCCATTCCGGTGGCCAAAAAGGGAAGGTGAATCCCCCCACACAAATTTTGCTACTGAAAATGCTGCAATTTTCTGACGCTACCATTTCCGGCAGTATTTGTTCCCACAAAGAGGGGGCTGCTTGTAGCGACCGAAAATTTTTCTACTTAAATATTTTTATTTTAATCCACGTATCGCCATGACATGCCCAAATAGAGTTGAATAGTCATACTTCAATGACGCGCTTGTTGAACCAAATCAAATAATATTACTGAAATGGAAAAATTGTAATTCTAAGTTCAACTCCAATGATTCAAATTTATCAAATCAATTCCAATGACCAAGTCATGAATATCAATCGAGCCATCAAGATTATACAATAAGATTGTGCAACTTTTAATAATTTCTATTAAGCTAAAACATCCTAAAACCTACACTTGAGTCCCCATTCTTTTCCATTTACACTCAATATAAATACCCCAACCCTCACTTTCACTCATTTGAGCCAAGACAAAAGAAATCAGGTAATTCTCTCTTCTCCTATTTGTTACAGCTGCTCCTCCTCCATTTCCACTGTCAAGCTAATGACTCCTATCATTTTTACAAGAAAACATCCACAATCTTCAAGCATCAACAACATCCAAAAAGCTACTCAAAAACTTTCAACATCCTTCAACTCAAGACAAGGAAAATCAAGTGCAAAGAACTCTTTTCGTTATCCTATTTTTTTGTACTAAAGATCACCATTCACCACACCATGTTCATACTATTAACCATCTAAATGAATACTACTCATTCAAAAATCAAAGCATTTCACAAATACATTATAGAAATCATCATCTTCCTCAACTATTAACATCAAAATAAATAAATAAATCAAAAGGGGGAAGAAAAAATGGAAAGCAGTGTTGCTCGGTTGAAACCGAGCAATTCAAAATTTGGCCCACTCTTGAATCTTCGTTTCAAGTCACAAAATTGGTGTCTATGACTTCCTCTCGCTCCGAGGAACATGAATATGTAAATATCTTGGCCGGAAAGCCACCCCACTCGCCGGAAAATCACCATTACCACCGCCCCTCCTCGCCTAAAACCACCGTGATGCCTTCAAAAACACACATCAATGGGTAGAGCTCGTCGAGAACTTTCTATTTCACCCATTTTTACTTTGAAACACCCGAGTTTTGGCCGGATTTCTTTGATTTGTAGCTTCCAAGACCGAACCTTCACCCTTGTTCGTTCTCTATTCTTTTCCATCGGTTTATGTCCAAAAGAAAATAGATCTATTTGTTTATCCTATTGATTTTGCCCTTTAGTCCTTGAAATATTTAAAGAAATATAAATAGGTCATAAACTAACGGTCAACCCAAATCTTGACCCCAAGAATTTCTAAGAGATCGGAAGATGACCCTAAAGTTATTATCTAAATTTAAGTTGGTCCCCATACATTTTAAATAATTAATTTCAGCCCCCAAATTTTCAAATTTTACATAATTAATCCCTAAACTTTCAAATATCATATAAGTCTTTAAACTTTTAATTCAAATTAAATTGACCCTCAAAATATTTAAATATATTAAATTAAAGTCCTCTAACTTTTATAAATCTCTAACTTTGTCCTTAAATATTTAATTATACCATAAAATCTTAAATTATGAATTCTAACCATAATTAATTTCCTCTATTGGCTAAACGGAGCTCTTGGATAGTTGAGAAACTTCTTTTTTAAGAATTTAGAGCTTGACTTGAAACATAACAAGGTAGACTCCTTATTTAAAAACTTTATTTTTTTAAACGTGCGCACTTATTTGATTCATATTATAGTAATATGCATGATTAATGTGAATTTGATGTTATTGCCTATTAAAAGGTATAAGTGTTATATGGACCTATTAAAAGGTCTAGCCTATTAAGAGGCGCTTTATGATATTGGCCTATTAAAATGCTTATAAATTTCATGCTTATTAAAAAGCATGTTAGTTTGCATGATTGGTTGTATTATTGTGATATGAATATGAATAGTGCGCGGGGTCTACTGAGTATTTTAAAAGACTCATTCTTTCCAATTTAACAAATTTCAGGTTTCGGAGCCGGTGGTGGAATGACGAGATCGGAAGAGCGTCGTGAAATTATATTTTGAAAAATTAATCTTTTAAAAATTGTCTGTCATTCATGGAGAAAACATTTAAGATCTTCACTTCTTTTTTTACAATCATCAAATATTGATATTCTATGGTTATTTTCAGCACTCATCAAAAACTTATTTTATTTAATTTTTTCTTTTTTCCTCATTTTATTTAAAAAGTTAACAAGAAAAGTCAAACTAGCGACTCAGGTACTTTTCAAATTCGGGGCATTACATTGCTGGAGGGGCTAAATCCCTCCATTTTCTGCCAGAAGTGACAGCTATTTTGCTGCCATTTTCGACAGAATTTGTGCTCACAAACAGGGGGAGAACCCCACCATCTTTCTGCCGGAAATGGCAGAAATTTCTACCTGAAATTTCCGGTAGAAAAATGAGGGGGGAGAGGAGTATTTGTGAACAAATGTTGCCGAAAATGACAGCAAAATCACTGCCATTTCCTGCAGCATTTGTGCTTCCAGAAAACGGCAGCAAATGCTGTCGTTTTCTGGCCGCACAAATGGCCGGTGAATTAGTTCTGGAATTCCGGCCAGAGGGAGAGAGGGGCGTGGCGTGGCGTGGGGTGATATATATTTAATGCAACATATATCGTCGCGTGTGGATTGGTAGTCAACATCAGTGGTATATCACTTTACATTATTCAAGCTAGTGTTTCCCTAGCAGTCTAGCTATATATTCGCAGTTTTCCTTCTTTCTCAAAGACAAAGGACGATGATATATCATATAAGCTCTATGTAGTAAAGTAAATTGCGCATATTGCAGGATGATATGATATATATCATTAGAAAATTAAGATTCAAACATACATACCAAGACAACCTTAATTAACTAATTACGTACGTGCTAGAGCTAGCAACTCTCTGTAGCCTGACCCTGATCAACTACAAAATTTCAGTTTCGAATTAATAATTAGCTTTGAATTAATTAATTACTGAGCATGATCTTATTATTATAATCACGGTTTCTTCCCCATTTCCTCATCTGAATTAGAACATTGGACATGGCAGCCAAGAAATCCACACATTGCATGGGAGTTAAGGTATCCACCATCCCCTTCAATGTCTTCAGCCTCACACAATCCGCCATTTTCATCACCTTCTCCAACCCACTCAGCAACCCCTTCAATG
>CAVNYN010224115.1:0-12760 GCA_963692815.1 Nyctanthes arbor-tristis | reverse complement strand
GGTTTAACTTAAGAGTTACTTGAATACACGTCCAATACTGGGCATAACATTATCACTGTTCTCATTTCAATATTATGTACTTTTAGAGAAGAACTATGTAAGGCGGAAATGTTCTGGTGCTAGCTTAGAAGACATGAGTGATGTCACAATACTAGCTATTGGTGAGAGCACAGACTTGCACTTCGACCAAGAAGGGGACTCTATTTAAAGGTGTCGAGGCTCGTGTTGAATTAAAAATGGTGTGTCAACTGTGCACAATCCTCATGCAGACAGTCGTGGTAAGAAAAGAAAAATACGCAAAGCCTAGCCAGTTCTTAAGATTGCACTTGGTGTTGTTTTGTATTTTAAATGTTATTTCAAGTTGTTGTGTTTATGGAAAGAGAATCAAATAACCAGGATTACGCATATATTATATAATAGACTCCGTCTGGCGTCTGGCATTGCTGCTACATCAAGTTTTGCCTTTTTGATAAGCACAACTAATAAAATTATTTGGTAAATTTTTTTTTTTTTTAAATGGATTATTGGATTTGACTTTCACTTATTACAAAGTTTGAGTAGTATTAGAAAAGTAGCTTCTCAACTTCTACTTTTAACTTCTCTAGTTTGTAATAATTGAAAAGTCAAATTTAATTGAAATTTCTAAGGAAACTACATTGGTTCGTGTTGTAGAGCCTGTATAGTTAATGGACCCCGCTTTGTTTATGTAAAAAATTGCAAATTTGATCCAAAATTTAATTTTTTATGCGTTTTCATATACGAGTATATAGCATATGATGCACGTGATTTTTTATAAATGATATATTAGCATACAGATTTAACTCAATGATAATGTTATTGAGGATATAAAATAAAATAACATAAAAGCAAATAAATCTAAAGATTTTCTTTTTTTTCTCTTCTTTTCTTTTCTTTTTTTTCCGGAAAAAATGTAGACAAAATACCTTGCCTTTATTTATTAATTTTTTATTGCGCATGATTATAATGTCTAAAATTATAAGTCGATTGATATGAAAATTAACGTCACATTGATTTTAGCTAAGATTCAACATGAATAAATATCAATGATAACATTTTTATTAGTTATATAAAAAATATTATCAAACACAACTTATTTAGAAGTGTGTTTAAGACAACAAAACATCCATTGTCTAATAAAAATAAAAAAATAGACTTTTTGAGAAAATAATTGTTTGAGAGTTGAGGACGGTTAGGGTTGAACAAATAAACTGCTAAACCAAAAAAGTGAAATTATTTGGTTTGGTTTGAGAAAATTTCAAACCGCTTGAAATGGTTTGATTTAGTTTCGATGTTTGAAAAACGAGCAATTCTAGAAGGACATGAAATGAGACATTATTAGGGGATATTCTCATGTGGCACACATTCATTGGGTGATGATTACATGACTAATTTTTCATCATTCAATACAAATGTGCCACATAAGAATGTCACCTAATAATGTCCCCTTTTCATGTCCCCTTAGAATTTTTCTTAAAAAACAGCTTAAACCGAAGCGAACCGAGCCATTTCTTATATTTTAATTAAGAGATTATTAATGTGTAAGTAATATGAGAAAAAATATCAAAGGACTTAATTCATTTAGGATCATCAAATTTGTTGACTGAGTTCGGTACTCTAATAAGGAATTCTTTGCAATAATTTGATTCATTTTAGTAATTTAATAAGCTAATTTTTGACTAATTTAATTAAAACCCCTAAAAAAATCTGGAGAAATTATATAGTAATTAATTGATCATACTTTTCTAAAATTTTGATATTTAGATGGTTGAACAAAATAACACTTCCATAAATATATTCGGACATCTCATTTAAAGCTTATGTATTATTTGGGTTTTTTTCATTTGTTACATTTCATTAGTTATATGTTTGTGTTTTAGTAAAATTTACTAATTTTTGATAAGTTTGATATTGATATTAGTATTCAAAAAGCATATTAGTGTAATAAATTATATTTAAATTTATAAAACTATTATGTTTTTAGTCAATTTTCATTACATCGATAGACAAACCATGGTTTAAAACCGAATCGAGTTGAAAAATTAGATTTGGTTTGGTTTGGTTTGGTTTGAAAAATTAAATGGTTTGATTTTGTTTACGATTTCTGCAAACCGAATCCGATAGTTTGATTTAAAATAAATCAAAAACCGCCCGAACCGATCCATGTTCACGCCTAAGTACGGTATACTAAAAAGAAAATAATGCATAGGATCTCGCCTCTTAGTGGAAGAAAATTAGTCTTTATATTCAGCATCGTCAATAAGATAAAATATACAGCTAACCCACTTAATTAATTATTAGAGTGATGAAATGTGAGATTTTATTTATTTTTTATTATTTTTTTATTTTTTGCATCCAATGAAATGTAAGATATAGAAGTAGGAGAAAGGACACAAAATTGAGAGGAGAGGGGGAAAAAGCAACGAAAATATGGTGACTTTTGGATTTCTAGATCTTCAGTTCTTGTATCTATATTTTCTTTAATTAATCAATGAGTGAGGGTAAATTAGGTTATTCAAAAAAAAATAAAAGGGTATAAAAAGAAATCAAAAGTTTTACCTTGATTCGCTATTATTATTATTACTAGAATTCTGACCCGTGTATTGCACGAGAATAACAGCAAGAAAAAATTTCAACATTAACATATACAAATTGACTTAGTCAGTGCCCATGAAGCGTATAACAATTTAGAAGAGAACAATCAAAAAGTCATGCGTATGAAAAAATATATCAAAGTAACAAACTTATGTTCTCAAGTTTTAGTATAATTTTTTATTCAATAATATTTTGGCCAATAGGTAAAGCGTAACAATCTATTAACCATCATGTGAAGCTAACCTCATCATCATGTGAAGCTAACCTCAAAAGGATGACAAAGTTGCTCAATAATCTAAATCACAAGTTGCTCTATTTAGTGTTCTTTAAAAGTATATAATTTCACGAAATCTGGAACCTTAGCATAAGTTCATTCTGCATTATTTTCTAGCAACTATATCATTAGTGTAGCTATTATGAAACCCAAATTATTTATAAGAATTACAAAATCATACGTGCCAAGAATATGTCGAAGTTGAATATATTGATCCAATTCAAACATAAATACAAAACAACCAATAGATCACTTGAGCAATTAGTTGAAGATATCATTTTCGAAAGGAATGAACAGTTAAATGAAAGAAAATTTCAAGTCATCCTACTCAAACTTTGATAGAGTACACATCATTTATAGTTGCCAAAAGTACCACAAGCCGTGCATGATTTTGGAAAAACACATAACCTGCATTTCAAAAAAGATATTGGTATTAAGAAGGTCAAAAATGAAAATGTACAGAGCACAACATGGACGTGCTTCTCTACCATTTAAAACTCCCTTAACATAAACAAGTATCACTTAAACATAGATAATGGATTCAAAAGTTCTATGTAGTTTGCATAAGAGGCTCAAATGGGATCTCATTCAGTTACTAAAACAAAAATACAATTGGCTCGATGACCAAGAAGGCAACGGATGCAGGGGATGCTTAGTAAGAATTACCTCAATCACTATATATAGGAACCGAACCCAGAAACCCTAAAATTCAAAATGACACGAAAACCTTAAATTTCAAAAAAAAAAAAAAAAGCCACAGGATAAAGCTACAAAGAAATAAAGCCGGAGATAGATCAAGAAATCACGCAAAATCCCTAAATTTCAAAATCAACAAAAGGATAAGTGTAGAAAGAAATCATACTGGAAATAAATATGATGCACATAGCCAAAATCCCATCCATATTCTACAATCCACGTCGGTAAAGGATATATATGAGTCAATCAAGAAACCCAGTTGAAAGATGTAGATGAGAGTCTTAGAGGAAGACAAATACAGATGAGTAAAAATCACAATAATAAAAAATCATCTAAATTAAATTGAATACAAAAGAGGTCTTGCGATTGAAGACAAAGAGAGAGAAATGGGCTATCAAGGAGTCTTGGGAGGATTGACAAAGATATTCCTAATTATCCAAAAAATGGATAATAAAATCACAATTAAAAAAATCACGAAAGTTTTTAAGGGAAGAAAGTTTTTTTTCCCTCTTTTATATTAAAAAAAAAATCACGAAAGCTTTTAAAGGAAGAAAGTTTTTGAAAAAATCACAAAAGTTATTTTAATATCTATTTTTTAATTAAAAATTATGAGAAATGCAATCAGAATAAAGCTTTCTTCCTTTAATAACAAAAAACTTCCAAGTTTATTATTATACTCGGAAAATGATAGAGACATCTTCTTTCTTTTCAACCCTTAATTTTTTTAATTGCGGTTGTTATGCCTGTACAATGGATGGGTGAAAAAGTATAGAGTCTTACACGAAGACAATTGCAGATAAGTAAAAATCGCAGTGATAAAAAATCAAATAACTTGAATCTAAAAAAGAGGAAGAAAATATTTAAGGAACAAAATAGGAAAATTGATAGATTAGAGAAAATTTCGGGATGATTAACAAAGAGATTGATAATTGTCCAAGAGTCTGTTAAAGGAGAGAGATTTAGGTTGTCAAGGAGATCATTGAGTAAAGATAAAGAAAATAAATACAGAAAGTGGGGAAAATTTTAAAAAAAAAAAGGTAAAAAAATTAATTGCTATCTACCAGTGATGTCATCAATGATGTCATCAATATTCTTATGATGCCAGACCAGTGGCAGGAAATTATAACGCCAGAAAAACTTCTCTTATTATTAATATATAAATTATTTTTATTACTACGACTAGACCAGTGGCGGGAAATTATAACACCAGATAAACTTCTCTTATTATTAATATATAGATTACTACTATTACTATTACTACTACTGCTAGGGTAATCATATTGCCACTACAATATTTAATTACTCCACCACATTTTAATCCCACCACAAATAAAAATGAAAATTGATATTAACATCACAATAAATTTACCTACTAACCAATATATAAATAAGGAGTGTGGCACACATTTCTCAAATCTCATCTTAATATTTCTTCACACCACTACCGAACTTCATTGCCATTATCACATTTTTGCCGAAAAAGCCGGTTGCCTTCCTGATATAATAAATTGGGAATTTGGGATCTATTTTCAAGTTTTTCGTTTCTTAATTGGTAAATTTGGGTTATAATGTTTACTGGGTTATTGATTAAATTTGGAGAAAAAAATACTCTATCTTAAACTGAGAATTTTTTGGTGAACAATTTTCGTCCAAAACCAAGGAATCACGCCAAGTTAGTTGAGTATTAGAATTTAGAGACAAAAATCGAAATCATCAAGGAAATTATTAAATCCGCAATTGAAGATCAAGACAAAAATTACTTAAAAGATTTGATAATAACTCTACCTTTAATCAACTACAGCAGTTGTAGGAAAACTTCGGTGATGAAAGCAGGAAAATAAAATTAAAAGAAGCAGAATCTGATGTGGTATGGAAATTTCAAAAAAAAAAAAATTCTTTAACATATTTGAATATAGGTTGTTAAAGTAATCTTATTTAAGGGCATTTAAGTAAATAAAAAAGAAAAGTTAATATACGACGTGTCAATTAAATTTTGTAGTAGAAATATAATTGCCCCTACTACTAGTAGTACTACAACAACATTTTATAGTAGCAATATAATTGCCCTTCCTACTACTGCTACTGCTGCTGCTACTACTACTACTGTTGCCACAGCTAGTATCAATAGGTGCTTTGCATGTGGCTTTGGAGCATTATCACGATTTTTCTTGTTGTGCTGCTAATTTTTTTCCTCACTAAACTGTATTACGGGAAAAAAGTCCACTAATTAATGCCTAGTTTTTATTCTTGTGATTTGGTTTCTCAAGAAGTTCTACAAAACAATAAAGCAATCGTGCATTTATTAATTGCGTTTAGAATATGAAGTGGATAAATTATACATGAGCTTCACGTCCAATTTGTTTTTCTGATTTAGCTTATAATTCAAAAAGTTGTACAAAATAGTGAAATATCCATTAATGTTATAATTCTAAATTTAGAATATGAAAGGTCTAATTAAAGTTGAATCAGTTAATTAATAAGGCCCAAATAATCACTATAATAACTTGGTGAATCAAGAAACCAGCTGTTGAATTGTTCGTGCCTAATGGAAACATATATGAGTTGTATCACAAGTCCAAATGAATGAATTAAACGGTAGCATCTTTCCATGATATTTAACAGATGTCTTCAAGTTTTTTGTTCTTGATTGACCGCAAGAACATAGTCATCATTTAGACAGCTCGGTCGAGGAAGACTGAAAACGTGGTATATTGTGTTGGAAGAGTGGTCTTCTTGCAATGGTGGCTCATTGTGAGGTGGTGTTCTTTTCATTTCTTGGATTTGTTGAACACCTTCATCTGGGTTGGTAGTGGCGGAGAAATCCTCGTTTTGTTGTTCTGGGGCATTCGTTGATTTCTCATAAAACGTGAATGTGACTTCTTGGGATGTTTCTTTGTTCAATGCAACAATCCATTTGATTGGATTGTGAGAAAACGTCATCATTTGATTCATCAGCATATTTTAAGTTGGTTGCAGGAGGAGTCGACCTTTTATGTTTCAATGCAGTCTTCTAAGTCTGAAAATGTATTAACCACATATTTCTATTTCTCATTGCTAGAAGGAGATTTGTTAAAGAGTATGGAAAAGCTTTTTCCATAAAAAACATGCCTAGTTATATAAACTCTATATGTAGTAGAATGAGAATCTATCTTCTATAGTCTTAACGAACCCGCAGTGCGACCATATCCGGGACCTTGTACTTCTGCCTAGTCTCATGAAGGTCATTCTTTCTGACTTGAGAGGGAAAGAAATTGTAGGCCTAGGGCTCATCTGGCCCGAAAATTGCAGGAACGTTGCCCACTAAGACCTAGAGGCGCAAACCTTATCGTATAGCGCTCTCGTCGTTACTGAGATCCCACCAATCGGGATGGCAGTCAGAGGAGCCTGACGTCTAGGTCCTGTGTCCTCGTCACCAACAACATCCTCCTTCTCTTAAGATTCAGTCCATTCGACCTGAATTTCTCCTCCTCCCAAAACTGTCTCCTCGTCATCGTCACTAGTCCAATCAAAATTGATTGGGACCTCTTCACCCTCGTCACCTCGGGTTCTGGATTCAAAACTCTTTTCCATTATCAGCTCTCATGATTTGAGGAACTATTGAAAGTTTTAAGAACTCAAAAAAGAAAGAAACCGGCTCCGGATGAAATCCCCCTCAAAAACCCTAAGAGATTTAATAGAGTGATCGGCCTAGAGAAGAAGAAAAAAGGAATTACCTGCCTGAAGAAAGAGGTGTTAAGCTCAAGAACAACTAGCTGAATTAATTAGCAATCTAAAAATTTTCTCTCAAAGACTAGAAAGGGATTCGAGAATGCAAGAATGAAGAAGATGCAAAATAATGGAGAGGAAATGGGGTTCAAATAGGGAGAGGGAGGCAACCTCGGGGAATGAAGGGGCACGTCAATCATTTAAGCTGATTGATGCTTCCTTGTCCCAATGACTATTGACCTATAAGAGGAGGATATGTGGCACACGCTGTGGTTAAGAGAATTTTTGAAATTCGAATGCCCCAGTGGGCTACGTGCTAAGAAAGCTAAGAGTGGAGTTCATCAAGATCATTCCATATCAGAGATCCGAGCAACGCCCTTGAGGGGGCATTTGTTTATACTAGGTCCTCTAGTCAAGGTCAAACAAATGAAGGTCAAAAGAGTTGACCCTAAACCCACGAGTTGATGGCCTGCCCTATACAGGCCAATGGGTAATCTCCACTAGGTCACCTAGCTAGATTGCTTAGCCATTGACCTAACGACATCTTTTTTGCTTTGAGTTCTCCGGTGATAGCTGGAAGACAACTTGCAGGCTAACTTGCACCACCTTATTTGACATGCTGCAGGTGATCTCAACTCTTATTATATATACGACATTTCAATCTAAGGAGACTACTTCTTGCAGCTAGTGGGCTACTGAGCTAGAACCCGCCAATAGCTAGGAGACAGGGGGCATCCTTTTTAAAGCTAAGGAGTTCTGGGTCCCTGCTATTCCTGACAATGAAAGGAATAGAATAAAGTGATATCTTTTAAGGATGTAAGTACAATAGCTTTTAATGAAGGGATGGTCTTTGTCTTTAATGTGACATCATTCAGCAAGTGATTAGTCAGAAAACTAGTACTTAAGCTCCAGCTAATTGTACTTGCAAGGCTATCTTTTTGGGCAAACATTAAATGTTTGTAGTTATTATACAATAAGTCCTCTCCTTCCCTACAAATCCTTGTCTTGAGCACATTTACTCCCCTCATTTACCCCGCTTTTAAATTCTCTAACTCCGCTAAATATTCAACATTTTTTACTTGAAATAGTTCAAATACGAGTTTCTTACATGAACAAATTCGTTTGTTGGTCAAAGATGAAATTTGAAATCAGTAGAGAGTAATCATCTAAATTACCCAATTTTAAACTGTATATTCAAAACATAAGATAAATAAATATGATTGTTTCAATGTTTTGTAGAACTTATTGATAAACTAAATTAGGAGAATACAAATTAAGCATGAATTACATTCATGTGGAGATTTTCCCCATAATGTAATTTAGTGGGGCAAAAAAATTGCAACGCTACGATCTGAAAAATAGCACATGCAAAGCATGCGCTGACACTAATGCCCAGAAAAGACACAAGCAAAATTTTTCTTGGAAAAATTTATTTTGACTTTGAAATCTTAAATATAGAAAACATTTGCATACTAAAACTTTCAAGTTACTATAATTTGGATCTTTTTTAGATCTAGTGGGAGAAACATGCATTATACGTGCAAGTTTATACATTTGGTTTTTTTTTTTGTTTTTGTGTATATATCTTACATTTTTTTTCATTCAACGTTATCAAACTCTATAACGTTAAGTAAATACTAAAGAAAACAACTGCAATCAATATTGAACTTATGAGTTATTTGAATACACATCCTGGACTGAGTGTAATAACAATTCTCATTTTGATATCTTGTAACTTTAGAGAAGAACTATGTGAGGAAGAAATGTTCTCGTGCTACCTTGCAAGACAAAAGTAATGTCACAATACCCGCTGTTCGTGAGCACAGACTTGCACTCCAACGAGGAAGGAGACTCCACTCAAGATGTCGAGGCTTGTGCTAAAATTAAGAGTGTCGTGTCAATTGTGCACAATCCTTATGCAGGCAGCCATGGTAAGAAAAGAAAAGATCACAAAACTTAATTAGGTCTGAAAATTGCACTTATTGTAGCAATGTAACATATGGTGCTGTTGTTCTGTATTATAAATGTTTGTTTCAAGGTGTTGTGCTTATGGAAAGAGACACAATCAAACAACCAAAATTATGCCTGTTTTGGATAATAGAGCAAGGCTCCATTTGGACCAATTTCTGCTTGTTTGAAAAGCACAACTAATAAAAGTATGTTTTAAATTTTTAAAAAAGTGATTATTTGTGGTATCCCAAATTTTTTTACCCTTCTACTCCACATAGTTACCTAAACTTAGGGCCTAATTTAGAGAGTCTTTCTATAGAGACAGATTTGTCTCCAATTTCAGAGACAGATCTGTTAGCGCCACCTGGAGCCATGCGGCTGCATGGAAGATCTATGCGGCCACATAGGCTACAAGGTGCGGCCGCACCGTATGGCTTGTGAGGACATATAGTTTTTCCATGTGACCGCATGGCTTCCAGGTGGCACCCAGTCAGCGCCACCTGGATAGATCTGTCTCTATATAAAATGAACTAATTTATATATAGAACAAAAGTCAAATGTGAAATAGCTAAGTCATGGTCAAATTAAATTATCTGGGTTAAAGTCCAAGTCATCAAAGAGTTTAAGTGAAATAATTAAATGTTAAAGGACTAATTGATAAATAAGATTTTGTTAAGGATCAACTTATAGCACATAAGAATGTTGAGGGACTTGAGGTGCAAATTACATATAACTATATATGTTTTGGTCTTGCAATGTGGAATGAAAAAGAGTAGCCGAACCAGAATAGGATATTCCTAAGGAACCAGGGCCGGGTTCTTTGCGGAACCCAGTTTCTAATGAGATACTGTCATATGGTATATGTCAGGTGAGTTGTCAGTCTGTGATTGGAGACTGTGCTCTGTAAGGAACCCGGCCTTATTTTCATAGTCGGACCAATGCAAAGTATTCAGCAGAAAGAAGAAAAAATGGAAGAAAAAGAAAAGAAAACAAAAAGGAAGGAAAATGGAAAAGGAAGTGAGGGATTTTGATCTAGTTGGTGTGGCTTGACCTTGGGATCTCGATTTTCTTTTGCAATTTCATATAAGTAAGTCAAGGAATTATTTTTAGGGTTTATGCATTTTCTAATGATCGTTAAATTTATGGCTTATTACTATGATCTAAGGCTAAATAATTGATGTTCATGTTGAAAAAATGATGGGTTTTAATTTTTAACTGTTATTATATATTGTGGTTTAATTTTCATAAACCATAAAAATTAGGAAATTGGGGTCTTAATATATGGTTTGATGTCATGAATCTTAAAGCAGGAAAGGATGAGTTTGTTGATATATGTTACATATATTTGAATCTCTTGAAGCATGGGCTTTGCTTGAGATGCTAGGATTTTAAGTATTGTGTTGATTTAAAGATTTAGACAAGTTATACATATTGAGCCCCATTTTGGTTTAATTTGTGTTAATGGATATAGAA
This sequence comes from Nyctanthes arbor-tristis, assembly GCA_963692815.1. Taxonomy (NCBI): domain Eukaryota; kingdom Viridiplantae; phylum Streptophyta; class Magnoliopsida; order Lamiales; family Oleaceae; genus Nyctanthes; species Nyctanthes arbor-tristis. The sequence continues at coordinate 2,049 of CAVNYN010224115.1, read as the reverse complement.
TTAAAAAATACATGTAGTTATTATTATTGAAGTTATTATGAAGTTTTATGATGTAAATATGGATTTAATAAAGGAGAATCAAGCTGATTTTTATTTTTAAAAAAAAAAAGAAAGTGATGTTTGGGCTTTTAGTTCGTGGAATTTAGATAATTTGTTAGCTAAAGTGTATTTAAGAGTGACTACGAGAATTGGACATCTTGCATGCTTAACATAGAGGTTTATTATAGTTGGGCTATAATGAGATAAAAATGAGTAAGAATTAAATTAGGATTTATTAAGTTGTTAATTTTATTTGATATGTATGAACATGATGTGATATTGATTAAAAAAATAAAATAAGGGCTTGTTTGGTATCTTTTATTTTTTTCATTTATAAACTTACCTACCATTGATTTGACAATTATTTAACAATCACCACGCATTTTAAATTTTAATTAAATCACGACGCTCTTCCGATCTCTTTTTATAAATTCTCTTTATAAATTGTGTTTATAAAGAGAAACAAACGGACCCTAAGTTGGAATAAATGTTTATAGATATTAAATTAAGGGATTGATATTATGTAAATTTTGACGACAAACCTTAAGGGAAATTTTATTTATGTGGCTAATTTTATTTGGTAATATTATTAGACATTTTTCGACATGATGATATGATATATTTCAAAGATTATCATGGAAGTATGATTTGACATATGAATGTTAATGGGTGATGATGACATAAAGGAAATTACATGTTGTATATGCGTTAATTTATTAAGTTGTAAGCAATTAAGGAAGAAAAGAAGTGAAGTTAAGGGTGAAAATAAGTTTTGGACAGCTTTGTACGCAAGCAAGAGGAGAGAAATTTATATAAAATTGAGGATAAAAAGGGGGGAAGTAGATCCTTTGAATTAATTGGAAACTTGCGGTAGTAAAATAATGACTAGAATATAAGAATTATTATAGTAGGAATTAAATGTTGAATGGAATTCTCTTATTATGGTACAGGAAATGGGGAAGAAATTAGAATCAATTACGAAACATGCTAGATTCCAAGTATAGCCAGTGTGTGGCACTTTTCCTCTTTTTTTCTTTTTAAATGAAAATATATGATGATTTGATTTCATATGAAATTTCAATGTTTTATCATGAATCATGTATTTTTATGAAATTTCACAAAAGTTGATACTTTCTTCAGAAAGGTTCGTGTGGACTTTTATGTGAAATGATGCCCGTGATTGTAGAGAAAACGTTGGATTTGAAATGTAGTTTATGATAGATAAAAACCCCCAAATTTGTATTCTATGTTATGAACATGCTGCCTACAGGCGAAGGGTCCGATGGCTCAAGCTAATACGATGATTGTCGTGGAAGCGAAGGGGCCTATGGCTCAAGCTAGTTGTCGCGCCGCTTAGGGTAAAGGAGTCATATGGAATCTATGACCCAAGCTAGTGTCTACGCGCGTATGACGTGATATGACTATAGTTACATGATGGGATGAGAATATTGATACTCTTTGAGGTAGATTTTATGATGATTCTTGAAATGAAATGATTTATATGCTGTTTTCTAGTATTGTAATGTTTCTATAAATGTTTTGATGTGAGATGAATTCATCTTGATGATGATAATTCAATTTATATTTAAAATTATGAAAATCTAGAATTGGCTTGTACGTTTTATTTGAGATTTTGCAAAAGTTATATTTTGAGTTTTCAAAGCATGTTTAATTACAAAACTCCACTTACTAGGCTTGCTAGCTCATATATTTCCTAAATGATTTTCTTATCATGTAGCATTTGAAGTTTGGACAACTCATTATGGCTGAGCATACTATTTCAAGAATTCGAGTCACCACATAGAATTTGTTATAGGGTCTGTTATTATCATGATTTATAAACTTTGACCCGGTTAATAGCATCTCGCGTGAATCATACTTGGTTTTAGTATATTCTTCACACATATAAAGTAGTGTTACTTGTAATGAGGGCAATTATTATATTGTAAGGTGTTAATGGATTTGATGTTGGGAGTTTATACAGGCTGGTTTTGTTATTAAATTAGGAGA
>CAVNYN010224114.1:0-16231 GCA_963692815.1 Nyctanthes arbor-tristis | reverse complement strand
GTTTATTATTTGGTTTCTAATTTCTTGACTTGTTGGCTAGTTGATCATATTAATTTTTTTATTGTTAATAAGTGAATTATCTAAGGTAAAATAAGTTTTCTAATGGATTTTTATTAAATACTTTGATTTTATACAAGAACTTATGGCTAAAGTAAAAAATCGTAGGGTCTAACTAACGTTTTAGCCTATTTTGAGTCATTGCAAACTTTGTAACGCACTTGAGTTGAGTTTGCTTACTATTTTGGGGGAAAAAAAGAGCTTATTTTTTTTTTAGTTTTCGATCCGGCTCCCCCCACTTTTGTGTCCTGGCTCCGCCATTGTGTGTTCTTCATAGCATTGACATTGATAACTTTGTCTGTGAGAAAACGCCGAACTAAACAGAAACGGAACTCCTCTCTTGCAACGCCAATTTCTCTTGTCATTAAATGTTTGCTAGGTATCCCTTTCCAATTTTAGGAGAATTCTTGACGTTAAATGGGGATAAGCCGCTTGGCTTCTTCTTGTCATTACTTAAACGAGCCAATTGGCTTCTAGTTTTCATTTCCACAATTAAGCTATAATAATGGAAATTCTAACAATAAGTCGTGTCAACTACTCCTATTCTCCTAATATATATCATGTACAAACTTTTGTAATATCAAGCTGCGAAATCTTGACTCATGTGAAACATATTTTGCATTTTCATGTTCAATTGAGAAATTTAAGGTGTCAGCCTGCAGGGCATTACGGGGATGAAAACGTAAATAAATGTAAAGGTTGGGGACATTATATATACTCAAATCCTCTATTTGGACATATATCCATCTTCGTTCTATCCACAATTTCCAATGTAAAAATTTCCATCGAGAAACGACCGTTACCGCTGCAATAGCACCTCCTCAATCAGAGTCACTTTGCTTCATCGTTAAGAATGAGGAGATCGGAAGAGGTGGTTAGGATTGGGAAAAGATGTTTGGAATGGAGAAACTGATATTTTATTTCAAAATTGTACATTTTTTTTTTTTTTTGAAATTACACAAGTACAATATTCTATAGGCAGACAACAGTACAAATGCATGCATAATTATATTCAGATAAAACCTAACGTAAAGTAAATAAATAAACTAAAAATAATATTGAAAAAACTCACACAACTCGCAGTTGCTGAGATCCAAGATCTAAGCCTAGCCAATTAGGTTAGGCATCATTGGATAAATTGAACACTTTTGGTATAAGCTATTATAATAGAACAATTTTACAACATTATTTCAAAAATAGACATTCTTAGAAATTTCGTCAATAAAGATTGATCTTTTAACATGGGTCCTACTATTTAACCAACGTTAAAAGTTTGTAAACTTAAAAACAAATTCAATTTGTCATTGGTGATCAAATGAATTGTTTGACATCAAAAGGAAATTTTAAAAATGGAGCTATGACGCTCTTCCGATCTTTAATTCCAAAATAGCTCGAGAAGGTGACTCTATGTGACAATTAGCATTGAATCATCATATTCGTTGTGCTGTTAGGATCAGAAAGAGTAAATATTATTCATCACTACCGGTGACATCCTATGTGTAATTACAGTGAGATTAAATAATAAGTCAAATAAAATATAGGGATGCGTAATACATTTACATAGATTTGTAATTTAATGTCACCTAAATTTGACGATAATCACCTTAGTGATAAATGGCAGTTCTCGAGCAAAATATGCAGTCTAGACTGTATATCAAGTTGCCCCTATTATTTTTACAGGTGGTCTCAATCCAAAATCACAAAAATATGAAAATAATAACAAATACATCTTGACAAATTTAAATTTAAATTAATTAATTAAATGCTAACTCGGTAAAATTACACAAGTACAATATTCCACAAGCACACAGCAATACAAATGCATGTATAACGCAACTCAAGATAAAACCTAACATAAAGTAAATAAATAAACTAAAAATAATATTGAAAAAACTCACGCAACTCACAGTTGCTGAGATCAAAGACCTAAGCCTTGCCAATTAGGCTAGGCATCATTGGATAAATTGAATGCTTTTGGTACATGCTATTAGAATGGAACAATTTTACTAGTCCTTCTATGAAGTCTATGTCTAACGGATTATGTGGCAGGCCTCTATTTGGACATATTGGGGGCCTCATTGGATAAATTGAACGCTTTTGGTACATGCTATTAGAAGGGAACAATTTTACTAGTCCTTATGGATTATGAGACATGCCCGTATTGTACACGTTGGAGGATGAACCCTCAATGTGTCTAATAGGAGGTTGCCAATGTATCTATAGTGTCCAATAGACTCCATATAATACATGATAATTTTACAATATTATTTCAAAAATAGACGTTCTTAGAAAGTTCTTAGAAATTTCTTCAATAAAGATTGATCTTTTAACGTGGGGTCCTACCATTTAACCAACTTTAAAAATCAGTAAACTTAAAACAAGCAATTCAATTTGTCATTGGTGATCAAATGAATTGTTCGACATCAAGACGTAATTTTAAAAATAAAGCTACAAAATTCAGTTTGATATTTAATTCCAAAATAGCTCGAGATAGTGATTCTATTTGACAATTAGCATTCAATAATCATATTCGTTGTGTTGTTAGGATCAGAAAGAGCAATATTATTCATCACCATGAACGACATTCTATGGGTTAGTACCGTGGGACTAAATAATAAATCAAATAAAGTTTAGGGATGTGTAATACATTTACATAGATTAGTAATCTAATGTCACCTAAATATGACGATAATCACCTGTAGTGATAAACAGCAGTTCTTGATCAGAAATATACAGTCTAGACTATATATCAAGTTGAGGCTATAGTGATCTTTATAGGTGGTCTCTATCCAAAATCACAAAAATATGAAAATAATAACAATTATATCTTGGCAAATTTAAATTTAAATAAATTAATTAATTGCTCACTCGGTAAAATTACACAAGTACAATATTCTATAAGCAGACAGCAGTACAAATGTAACATCCCGCCAAAAATTTAAGAATCAATTAGGTTTTATGGTCGTTACTTTAATGATGATTAACAAATAAATGAATAGATAATGGTTAAGTCACAACGTCCTCTTTAATATATAATGCTAAAATTTCCGAAATATAAGACTTGTGCTATTTTTGTAATTAAAAGAAGGATGATTTGCCAAGTTTGTAAACACTTGTCATTTTTCTAAATATTAAACTTGCGACTTGTGCCAAGTTTTAAGGCACATGACATTTATAAAAATAATAAATTTGCTAGATCTTGCCAAGTGTACAAGACACTTGTTAGTCATGTAAATAATAGATATCAATTTCTATTTAAATACACTTAATTTCTAACACTATAAAAATGGGGCAACTGCTAAGAAAATTCACTAAAATTCGTCCAACCTTATTATGAGGCGGAGAACATCAATCAAAACTCTTCAAAACACTCTTTTTACACTTGAAATAAAGCCATATATATGTATATATAATCTTCACCTAAAAGACACATTTGAAGGCAATCTTTCACCGAGAATTTGTTTAAAGAATCCTTGAATCAAAAAGTGAGTAACATATGCCTTGACTCCCCCTCTTCAAATCTCGTATCTTCCATAACTCTCTTTGTTATTCAATATTTAATTATAATTGCTCCTCATGCTCATATTGGTTTGTTTTGGCGTTAATTATTGACGGTGCACCATTACTTTAGATAAACTATTGTTTCTTATTCTTAGGCATCGTCAGTGACATCATTTACCGTTTGCCTTACTTTGTGATACTATAGTCTTGCTGTGTTGTTTTGGCCATTTTGAATTATTATTGAATTTTTGTGTATTATATGGCTTACAGGTACGGTTAAACTAGTGGTGGCTCAACTTGTACTTATGATTGACTTTGTTGTGGTATTATGGCCTTTTTTCATTCCATTATGAGTCAATGCATGTCGTTATTCACTGAGTACTTTGTGTTCACTCCTTATTCTCTATAATCTTGTAGGCCCAACCTCTACAATCTTGTAGGTGTTAAATTTAGAGTTATGTGGCCGGATCTTTTCAAGGGTGAAGAAGATATATGTATATGACTGAGACTTCGGTGTGTGGCCGAAGTTTCGTTGTAAGTAGCTACAATAGTTATTGTAAAATAATATTGAATATAATAGTGTTTGAATTGTATTTGTAAAGTCTCGCTCTCGATTTTGAATTGAGATATATATATTTAAAAGCTTCCGTTAGTGATATTTCGAGATAATATGGTGATGAAATTGAGGCGCGTGACAACAAATGCATGTATAAATCCATGTATAATTATATTAAGATAAAACCTAACGTAAAGTAAATAAATAAATTAAAAATACTATTCAAAAAACTCACACAATTAACAGTTGCAGAGATCGAGGACCTAAGCCCAGGTAATTAGGCTGGGCATCATTGGATAAATTGAACGCCTTTGGTACAAGCCATTAGAAGGGAACAATTTTATAACATTATTTCAAAAATAGACATTCTTAGAAATTGCTTCAATATGGATTGATCTTTTAACACGGGATCCTACCATTTAACCACTTTAAAAGTTTGTAAACTTAAAACAAGCAATTCAATTTGTCATTGGTGATCAAACGAATTGTTCGACATCATAAGGTAATTTTAAAAATAGATCTACGAAATTCAATTTGATATTTAATTCCAAAATAGCTCGAGATAGTGATTCTATTTGACAATTAGCATTGAATCATCAAATTTGTTGTCCTGTTAGGATAAAAAAAAGTAATATTATTCATCATTACCGGTGACATCTTATGTGTCATGATAAATAAAATAAAATATAGGGATATGTGATACATTTACATAGATTAGTAATTTAATGTCACTTAAATATGACAATAATCACCCGTGGTGATAAATAGCAGTTCTCGATCAGAAATATACAGCCTAGACTGTATATCAAGTTGTCACTATAGTGATTTTTAAAGGTGCTCTCTATCCAAAATCACAAAAATATGTAAATAATTACAATTACGTCTTGACAAATTTAAATTTAAATAAATAAATTAATCTCTCACTCAGTAAAATTACTAATACAATTCAATCCCGTCATGTAAAGAAAGGGAACTTATGTATAATAACCGATGACACAGCACCAACACAAGCAATTAGTGTCCACTAGTTAGGTAGCACGTTGTTTAGTTACCGTAACTATATTATATATAATTATTATCTAATAACTGAAAAAATTGGTTTAATAATGATGCTATAACGGCCCAATATTTTACCAAATTATTAGAGTGTTTGACATTTCTCATTTTTGAGAAAATGAGCGTCCAGATCACTCAAAGATCCACCAAATTGCCTTTAAGTAGCTTTCCGTCTTCCAATGGACGGCAGCCTTGCGATTTCACAATTAAGCCACTTGAGATTACCATATACTACGATCTTGCCATTGCATCATTTGGGCCTTTAACTTTGTTAATGGGGAAATTTTGATGTAAGTAGATACATTCATAAGACATTAGAAAAATACTATTAATTATAATTATGTTAGTCATTGCAGTTGTTATCGGAAAAAATTGAGAAAATACTTTATCTCTAATTTTGAAGATAATAAATTTCAAAAATAATAAAAAACCAAAAACAATTAAAAAAATCACAAATAATTAAATGATATTCTAAAAATAAGACTTCTACCTATTTAAAACTCCTTAATTCTCTTTTATCCGCAATTGTCATAAATTATAGCCGTTTCTCTCCCACCTAGCAACAACCATCGACCTTTACAAAAATACTTATATTAATAATATTTTAGAAAAAATAAAAAAAGAACCAAAAAACATTAAACAAAATACCAAAAAAAATATTTAATACACATATTAAAAATAAGACTCCTACCTTAATTAAAACCCCTCCATTTTCTTTCAACTCTAATTATCGTTAATTACAATCGTCCACTCTTATATCCTTAAACACTACGTCGATTTTTTCAACACCAAGAGTAGAATCAAAGAAGGAAAAATTTCTATTATTCGAATTATTATATATAATCTACTTTTTCATTCTTTTTTCAACCCATATAATTTACTACATTACTATGTAATTTATTACACATTACATTGTATCATCGTTTATGATATATTGTTGATACATTGTGTCATTCTTTTTTCGACCCATGTAATTTACTACATTACCATATTATATATTACACAATAAACATTACTGTGTAATTTATTACACATTACATTGTGCCATCATTTATGATATATTGTTGATACCTTGTGTCATTCTTTTTTCGACTCGTGTAATTTACTATATTATCATGTAATTTATTACACATTACATTGTGTTATTTGTTACACATTACATTATCAAACACTTACACCAGTGAACTAAGAAATTTCCGACACCATTACCAATGTTACCAAGCTTGAGAGCTTCTCGATTCACGCCACAAAATCCAAAAGAGGAAGAATCAAGAGAGATGAAACATTCAAATCAGGAATTATTATACACAAATATACACAAATGGATGGTTTCAAGGATAGAGACAAAAAATAATAATAAAAAAATTGCTTTGAAATCGACATGGTGCGATACTCTTCCCCCCTGATTGTTCGTATGAAATTATTAGAAGTTTTTTCTCCTTCGATTCTGCTTTTGGTATCGAAGTCGACGTGATATTTGAGAAGATAGAGAGGAACGCCGTAACTGATGATAATTTGATAAGAAAGATAATGTGCGTGTTTTAATTAAAGTATGAGTCTTATTTTTAGTATTTGCATTGATTTTTTTTTTTTTTGTAATTTGTTTAATGTTTTCCCTTTTTTTCAATTTTTTCCAAAATATTATTAATGTAAGTATTTTTTCAATTTGTTATCAATAACTACTACAAAGACTAAAATAGTTATAATTGAGAGTATTAATCAAATTATAATAGTCAGTGGGTGGGTTTTGGCTAATTACCACTTTGTTAATTAATACCGGTCCGGTTATGAAAACAAGGTCGGGTTCTGTTACAGAGCTCGGTCTCCAATCATAGACTGACATCTCACCTCATCTCGTTAGAGACCAGGCTCCATAAGGAACCCAGCCCTAATTTCTTAGAGTTGGCCTAATTAATACTCAACTTTCTTTTCCTGACTAAACTATTATTATTATCATCATTGTCGTCGTCGTCGTCATCGTCATCGTCATCGAAAGAGTACGAAAACTATTTATGGACTCCAACATAATTGCTGATTAATATTTATTGAAAGAAGAAAATTACTAAGATTCGACATGTTTGTCTAGAGAATCATAATTTTCCTTTTATGCATTTCTCATATAAATGTTCTTATCATATTTTGTGCAAGATTAAAATCTTGATCCACGGAAATAAGAAATAACAAGTAAAATATTATGTACTACATTAATTTTGTTCATCATAACACACTGAATTTAGTAGTTCCTTAATTTTGCATAAAGACTAAGCTTCTATCTAAAGACTAGCATTTCTCAACAGGCATTGCCATATTTAAAGTTCTTATTTAGTGGCCGTTTGATTTTCATTGTTGTCATTGATTTATAAAGAGAAATTATAATGAATTGAAATGAGTAGTGTAGATTTAATAGAAGTTTGAAATTTATGATTATAAATGAGCAGTTATCAAATCGGTTGTAGGTGAAATTATAAGGAGAATTGATAAAGAGAATCAAACAAGCTCTTAATATATTTAAGTAAATCTAAAAGTATCTAGATTTAAAAGCATTTTTGTTGTCAATGAGACTTAGCTCGTTTGGTTAGAGAGGTAGATTGAGGTACTGAAAACCTAGAGGTTCATGTTCAATTGCTCTATCTATGTGGGTATTTTCTATAATTTATTATGGGAATTTGTTTTGTTGAGTACCCTCCCCCGGGTGGGGGCGGGTATGGGTGTTTGTACTATTGATATAATTTTTCATGCATTTCAGTATGATATCTCTATGCATTTGTACTGTTACAATACAGATTTTTAATTATACTTTTAAAAAAAGCGCATTTTCGTCACATTATACATAGAAACAAAGAAGGATTTTCTTTCATTCAAATTATTCCGCTTCGTCAAGCCTAATTTATTTCGGATAGACAAAAAAAAAAGAATTTCCTTTTATATCGATATTGGGTAAACTTTACATATCGTCCTTAACCTTTCCACTTTGTATTACCTGGGTCCCTAATCTTTTTTTTTTTCAACACACTAAGTTCCTAACCTTTCATAAGTAAGACAAAATGTCCCTATTGACAGATTCCGTCTATAATTACATTAAGTCCCTCAAAAAATTACCTTTCTTCCCTTATTTGTCTAAATTAAAAAAAATTTAAAAATAATATTAAAAAAAAAAGAAAATAGGGGTAGGGATCCGCATTGCATCCATGAATGGTACCAAATCAAAGGGGAGAATTCTCCCATTTCTGACAGCATGAATTTTATCGGGAATGGCAGCAATGCCCGGTAGCAAAGCCCCCTTCTTTTGGTTGCCTGATGCCATTCTAGGCAGCGAAAGGGGATTCTCTCCCTTGATTTGGCACATTAAGGAGGAGAATCAAACTAATTTTAGTTGCTGGAAATGGCTTGCTGCCATTCCTGGCAATTTTTTTATATCATTTTCTTATTTTTTAAAATCTTTTTATTTTTTAATTTAAATAAATAAGGGTAGAAAAGGTAATTTTGTGAGAAGTTTAACAGGATTATTGACGGAATTTATCAACAAGCACCTTTTGTGCATATTTATGAAAGATTGGGAACTCAACACGTTGAAAAAAAGGTTGAAAACCCAGGCAATGCAAAAGTGTAAAGGGTGGGGACGGTATGTGAAATTTACCCATCAATGTACTATTAGGAGTTATACTTTTTGCAGCCTATGTTCAAACAAATATTGTATGGAACAATAATTTTCAATGTCCACAACGGTGTTGTATGCAGTTCATGTATGCGAGATGTACACTACATGGCTGATGTACACGCAAAGTTTCATGTAGTTGTATGTATGCATGATGTACGCTACATGTTTGCATGTATTCACAGAGCTTACATACATACTGTCACATGGGACATTGATATCACAAATAATACTAATGGAATTTTTTTTTCTTGCGTACATCATTCTAACCAATCAGTTATTTTAGTCAAGGCTAATTAGCACTATCCACCCCAACCTTTCATATTTCTATGTTTTTTGCCCCTAACCTTTAAATATTGGTATTTTTATCTACAATTCTCATCTTTTTGGTGTTATCTATCTTTTTGGATTAAAACAGACTACCTCCAACTCTAATGAAACAAAAAAGCAATAAATAATAAGTAAATAAAAATAAATAAACAAGCTTATTAATATTAGCAATAATATTCTAAGGCCTTCATTGATTCCTTTATATGTTATATATAATTACTTGTATACAAATTACGTAGATATCATCCAGATACATGCAGCTACATGGCGTGCATAGTCATACATGCAATAACATTGGACACATTATATGGGTGTGAAATTTTTTTACCAATATTAATTTTTTTCTTAGTTTTTTTTGCCTTTTCCAAAAAGTAACCAAATCACGTTATTATTGTACTTTTATTTAATTTTAATCTACTAAATTTTTTAGTTAGCAACTAGTATTGCACCCTGTGTGTTGCATGGGAAAAACAATTTGAAAACGATTAAAAAACAGATTGACCGAAATAGTTTTTCCTAAAATCTAGTATTATATAATAAATAATAAAAGAGTTAATATTATACAAAACTTTTATATCATCATAAGTTTTAATAAATACTAATATATAATTAGTTTGAGTAGAATAATTAGTCTGCTTGTAGAAGTGTGGTTAAAATAAAGAAACAAAATTCAAAATGTCAAATTAAATAAAAATCCAAAACTAATTTGCACGCCAAACTTCTATATAGGAATGAGAAAAAAAATTTATTTCATCATATGGTATTCCCTAACTCTTTAATTTTTAATAGAAGAGCATCAAGAAGAGAACAAAAACAAAAGCTATAAATTGAACTTAGGAAGGTTTGAAAGTTATGTGTAATTACATATATTCCTTCTCTAACAATTATATTGTTATCATTAAAATTGTCTAAAATTCTTATATAAACACAAGTAATATCAGCAATAAAATTGAACTTAGGGGGATTGAAAATTCCAGGCAATTACTTTAAAAAGAAGTAGACGCATACAAATAGATGTTCTAATCGGTACAGAAAATCCACAAAAGAGAGCAAGGCTAAACACGCTCAAAACATAAACTTTGAGTCAAAATAAAATAGAAAAAACACAAAAAAACATAGCAGATGGATTAAAATGCTAAAAACTCATCATTAGCAGTAGCTAAGCAACGTGTTGAATCTGGTTCGCCGAGCTACCCTAAAAGCATATTTTGTGGATAAAAAACAAACACCATGAGATCGGAAGAGCGTCGTGTAGTGTTTGCTAAACACTGAAAAAATGGAGAAGGAAAAAAAAGGCAATTTGACGGAACTAAAAAGTAAAAATACTGGAAAATGTCTTGTGCAACTTAGTTCTCTTATATATATATATATATATAAGAATAGGCAACACCTAATAAATATTTAGAAAAAAAAAAACAAAGAAACGGACAAGAAAAGGAAAAAGAAGGCAATTTTGATGGAATTAGAAAGTGAAAAAGAATGGGAAAATATTTTTGGCAACTTAATTCCCTTTATATATATGTATATGTATATGTGTGTGTGTGCGTATGTGTGTGTATATATATATGTATATATATATATATAAGACTAGGCAACACATAATAAATATTCAGAAAGGCAAAAAAAAAAAAGGAAAGAATGGGGAAGAAAAGAAAAAAGAAGGCAATTTGACGGAATTAGAAAGTGAAAGTGGGAGGAAAAATATTTTTGGCAACTTAGTTACCTTTATATATATATATATATATATATAAGATAACCAACACCTAATAAATATTCAAAAAACCAAAAAAAAAATGGTGGGAAAACATTTTTGACAGCGTAGTTCCCTTTATATAATATATATATATATATATATTAGAGTGTATTATAATTATTTTTAGTTAAAAAGGGTAGATAGCACCAAAAAAGTGAGAAGTGGGGGTAAAAGTATCAGTTTCTAAATACTAGAGACGAAAAATACAGAAATACGAAAAGATAGGAGTAGATAGTGCCAATTAGCCTTTAGCCAATCTTGTAAAAGGTATAAAATGCGATAAAATTGAAGTATGTTTCTAAACTTTTTAGACCTAAAATAAGATTTAAGAAAAGACCGATTGTGAAAATATGTAGAACATAGCAGTTAAGAAAGCTTTTGAGAGTATTGATTCTAATATTGCAATATTTTACACAACATACTGACCAGAGTAAACCAAATAGCTAAATAAACAAAGTGCTACATGACATGACATCGAAGGTGTAACATCCTGCATAATCTCATAAACAAATTATGTAATATAATCGTCATTTTGATAATAATGAGAGAATTATTTGCATTTGCATCAATTGAAAGATTACAAGATCATGACAAAGTGATCGAATTGAATTGCATCAATGGTAAAATTACAAGACTTGTCACTCGAATGAATACCAAGAAAAAGAATGTGACAATATAACTGTATCGAATTGCAAAAGTGAGAGTTGCCACTCAATTGAATGACAAAAATTGAAACGTGACAATATAATCGTGTTTAGAGTATTGCAAGGATGTTGTGCACCTAAATGTCAAGAACTAGAACATAATTATTGACAACATGATTGATACTTGGACAATGAATTGGAATTAGAATGTGGTTATTGAGTTTGCTATTGATAATGTAAACGTTATTTTGACAATGATTGAATAACCGTTTGAAATGTCACAAGAATTCAAAGAATTGTGACTCAAGGAAGCTTAGAGGTACAGAATGTGGTTATTAATTAACATTTTGGAAGTTGATAACCTAATTGTAAGACTAGTAAGTGAAACGGCTTAAGTAACTAGAATCAAAACGTTATGGCTTAATCATAAGATAACCTAAAGTATAAGGATTGCTCGAGCAATTTTCGGCGAAGCGTACAGCGCCACAACGCCCCATATGTCGTGTATTGATTGGCAGATTTCAAAGATTAATTAAAAAAAAAAAAACTAAACCTATATATTTTTCACGACTATAAATAGAGAAGGAGGGAGGTGGATCTCTAAAACTCCCAACCAACCACCCTCTCCCCTTTCCTAACCCTCTCCATATCCCTACATCTATATATATGCCAATTGTCCCACCTCTTGATAAGTGCTAAGCCCTTTAAATGTATAAAAGGTGGAAAATTTGTCCAAAAATAATAAAGGGAGAAGAACAACCCCTAAAATCTTCCAAACCTTTAGTTTTGCATTTGGATAAGGCTCCTTTTCATATATATAGAAGAAAACCAACTTGAAATACCACTTTAATCAAGGAAAATGAAGGTTTTGAGGGTATTTGTCAACAACTCAAAGAATCTTTAGAAAAATCAAGTTAAAGATGTAAGTAACTAATGCTTTGATTCCCTTTCTATATTCATGAAGCTTTGATAAGGTAAGCATGTATTTTGATTGATAATTTCTATAAAATGAACATGGATTTTGATGAACTGAATAGAAATATTGATTTATTGCATTTGAATCACTAGTTGCTCTACTCGTTTTGTATTGAATTGCTTTGAATTGTTCCTACACTATGACCCATGCAATGATCCCGGGATAGAGAAGATTAGTGTAGTGTTTGCTTTGAATTATAATTCTGATAAGGATCAACCGAGGTTCATTGTGGATCCACTTAATTGTACATGGCCATAATTAAATTGATTGAATTGACATGAATCTTGCGCGCCCCACAGGTAATAGTTTAACTAGTGATAATGCCCACTTGTGCATTAAAAAGTTTTGTGCATCGAATGGTTTTCTTGGAAATAAATCTTTCAAATAAAAGGTGAATCAAAAGGTTTTGTTACTCACTTCGTACTTCATACTCATTCCCTTATTTCTATAATTTTTGTAGATGATTAAAGATATAATATTTGAAAAGTAAGACAAGCTATGGGTTGGAGCATGCTCGCGAAGGGATTAGTGTTTTGCATAGTGACAACCTGTATTTGAAATATTATGAATTTATTACCTTTTGTATTAACAAATATGCCCACCTCTCTATAAATATATTTCTAATTTTATATAATATTGTCAACTTACCTTCTCGTATAATAGCTTTTCAATAATTTTTCTTGAAAAAATTAATCTTGCTCATTTAGCAATCAATGAAAAATACCTATTAATAAAATTTGTTGAGTTCTTTGCATTTTATTGAACAACCAAGTTGCAATGATTCTCTAAAATATAACAACTTGTTAGGTTAAATAATTAGCTTTGTTAAGTTAAAAGCTATTTGTTTGTTTTGTACGTCCCGTCCCCACTATTTGTATTAAAGCTTCCGCTACGGAATTTGTTAATCCATATAAGAAATTCAAAAATATTGTAAAATTAGCGGGGCATGACAAGAATGGTATCATAGCAACGTTCCAAGGGCATTACATGCATAATCTACTCCGCGCGAGACATTAACCAACCGGCTTGCAAGTAAGTTACTACTTAATAAGTTTATACATCTTTTGATAAAGCCGATACCCATTGGATACATGGTGAAAGGAGAAAAATCACTCTCTTTTGTAGAAGCCAAATAACGTGAAAGCCCTTGGTGTATTAACATAGATTGAATATTTCTTTAAAAGATTGAGAACGTTTGATTTTGAAATAATACTCAAAAAAAAAAAAAAAGTAAGAAGATGATACATTTCACTTTGGTTCCAAATATTTAATCCTAAAAAGATACTATATAGTCCTACTTGATAATATTTTGGAACCCAAATAGTTGCAAAGGAAACGAGAGAGACAAAAAAAAAATTTTTTTTTTTACACCATACGGCCGCACAGATCATGCCATGGCCGCATGGCACCCCTCGGCCAACTGCAGAATGCATTTCGCGGGCAGGCCGCGGCCAACAAAAATTTTTCAGAAGTTGGCATGCGGTCTTACAAATGAAGCATGCGGCTGCACGAAGCCTATGGCAGTGGAAGACCTAGATTTTTTCTTGAAAAATTGCGATTAAGTCCCAAAACTTCCTGATTTCCTCTATATTGACCCGAAAGACCTATTTTGTGCTCATTTAAGCCACAAACTTTAAGTCTTTCATATTATTGGTCCTTATTTCAATTAAAATGATTTCTTTGGCAATTTTGCATCCAAATTTAACCCGGCCTTCAATATGTTTCTTACTTAAACATGACTTTTGAATTTTTGCACCAATCTTGTTATTAACTCGAGAATTTATTTGACCTTTGACTACATAATGGAACCCGCTAGTATACAAGTCAAACTTTGACTCTTTTGAATCTTCTCATCAAATGTAACTAAAGTACGATTTTAAGTGACTAAGGAATAGATGAGTGTCTCATTGTATACAAGGAAACAAGTTTTGCTTATTGAAGAATATCCAAGAAATTTAACCAAGGTACTCATTAAGAATTTGAGTATAAATAATATGTGGTGATAAATTTTGAGACATGAATTAAACTCATGGAAAATTAAAAATCTACCCAATTTATGGTAATGAATTGATGAAATTGTTTTGGTTAATGGATTAATTGGTCCTGAAAATATTGATACCTACATAAATTGGTCAAGAACAATGATGAATTTTAATTTTGATTTTGATCTTTTGACTTGACGTTTGGAATTGAATAGATAATATACATATATGGTAAGGACAAGGCAAGTGACTTAAATTCTATCCCTCAGCTTTCTTCAAAATTTTGTCTTGATCTATGATTTTGAATACTTCAGAGGCAGTATTCAAATATACTTAAACTTTGAAGCATGAAAAATTGTTTATGCCCTTTGATTCGATCCATTGCCTCGTTCATTGCTATGTTCCAATAAACTTTTGTGCATCGTCTTAACATAAATTGAGACACTTGCTTTCTTACCTAACATATCCAATATGCTTCAAACAAAGAATTTGCTTTACCGAGTTTGATTTCGTTTGAATGTAATTGTGCCCCCCTAAGTTGTCAAGAATTGCTATTAGACACGTGATCCTTTGAACTACTGAAAGGCTCTTGAAATAATATCTTTTCAGCTCCTGTTCGAAAAGATTATACCCCTTGAAAGCCTAATTCAAGCAAATTGTTTGAATCACTTATTTCTTTTTGCTAAACCCAATACTTGTTTGTATTCCTTGACTGAAAATTTCTTTCCTTTTGGGCTTAACACTTTTGCTTATAATTGATTGACACTATCCCATTTTCCTATGTATTCTTAATAAACACATTGCCCTCTAATCGTTAACAATAATCTTATTATTTGAACTTGGAAACATTTCTGTTTTCTTGATGCTAATAGCCTCTCTATTTTGAGAACTTAATTTCTTGTTAAACCTTCACTTGATGCTTAAGCTTTCCACATATTATTCCCAAGAATAAATTAACCTTGAAAGTTCCCTTTGACGAAAAATGGAAACCCTTTGATAAAGATTTTCTTTCGATATATAAATTGGTATTGGTTCCTTGTAAACTTGAAGTTTGGGGGAAAATTTGTTTCTCTTCCCTTATGCTTTCTTTTTCTTGTTCTTACCTACTTTTAAGTGTCCTTTATTGTCTACCTAGAATCTTGAAATCTCCTTTGGCCTCTCTATGACTATATGCCATGATTCAATGTTTTTGTTACCGTTGGATTAAACTCATGAGATTGTTTGATTATCGCTTACCACGAAATGGTTCTTCTCACAATTTTGAAAACCTCATTGCTTGATAAAGAACTTCATGTTTTCGTCCATATTCCCTTCAACTTGATTTGATTACAAGGGACATTAACTCTTCTACAATTCTTAGTAATGCCAATGTCTCTTTATTTTATTTGTTATTCAAAATGCCTTTGATATATGATTTGATATTAGTACCTTGAAAAAAAATTGGAATTTGGGAGAATTTATTTTCTTTTCTTCTCCCTTCTTTTCTAATTCCCACATGATAATGGACTTATATAAAATTGACTTCATGTTTTCATCTGCTTTTCACGTGTGCTCTTCCGTTTAATCTCATGGGGCATGTACCCTTCTTAAGTTCGACATTATTTGTTATTTTGCTCATTTTTTTGTACCCACATTCCTCTATTTTGTCAAATTCTAAAAACCGATGTGGCTTTCCTTCCTACCTTGTTGAATGAAACGAGTAAGATCGGAAGAGCGTCGTG
>CAVNYN010224113.1:0-17656 GCA_963692815.1 Nyctanthes arbor-tristis | reverse complement strand
CCCTTGAAATTTTTTTTTAAATTCTATATTTCTTTTTTTTTTTTTATTGTGACCTGTAGGAGTTCTTCCCAAATTATACCATTCTCTGAATCCATCACTCCAATCGACCAACTTTGGACACGGTATCATGTTTAGGAAACAACTTGCAATTGAAGTAAAACAAAAAAGCAAGCATGGGTAGCAAGCAAAAAATAGAACATATACTGAAAAACTCTATAAGCAGATGAATCGATTTCAAAACAGCATTTACCTCCGAAATGTATATGAGTAATGTCAACACAATGGAGTTGTTGATTAAGTAACCCTCCATGCTTCAACAATTTGACACAAATCAGGATGCAATACAACTCCTACAATTATCTCAATCAGGATCATTAAATTCCTCGTCACATCAACGTTCCATGCTATTCATGTTGGCCCATGGGTATCCTTATCCAAGTTAAATTCTTCACCAACCATAACAAGAGAACCACATTAGATTTTAAATCATTTTATGAAATAGAAAAGATATCCTTCATTAAACATCCCGAAAGTGAAGTCTACACAAGGATTTAAAACTTCATTTAAAAAAAAAAGAAAAATATATATTAATAAAAATCTCAGGAATTTTTTTAATAATAATAAAACAGAGGATTTAAAACTTTAGAATTTATTCATTAGTTTTTGGGTTTTGTGTTTTGTTTGTTATGCAGAGCAAGGAGAAGAAATTTCTCATAACAAACTAATTTCAACTTCACCAAACAACTAGAACTTTCTGTTAATCCATCTTTTTAGTTTCTCTGCTCTCTAGTATTTAAAAAAAATAAAAAGAAATAAAAAGAAACAAAAAACCAAATCTTTTGATATATCGTTCAGAAGCTCAGGACTTGTTCTCTAAAGCTATTTTTTTACCACAAAATCTGTCGACATAATCAAATTTATACCACACATTCTCTATAAATGATAATATTTCACATTTCCCTTTAACCTCTCTTTACTTTTTCACCACATTTGAAAAAAAAAAAAGACCACCCCCTTCAACCAAAAAGCTAAAAAAATAGCTTAAAAGGAACCTTAGGTGTCATTCCTTAATGTGTTCATCATACTTGAGACATATATTCAGGGGATTCACACAAGGGCTTCAAGGGCCAAGGCTTTTCAGGGGGAGATGGCAAGCTAACATGTAAAGTTTTTATACAGTTATTCTATTTAAATTGAATATAAGTACAGTTCTCATTTTAACAACCACAATTGCAATTTGCTGTACAGCTACTATTGAGTATTAAATCCTCAGAAAAATGGGGGAAAATCAGTGATACCATCATAAACACAAGATTAAAACTTAAAACTCTGAACTTTAAATAGTAAAACTCCTAATCATTATCTAACCTTAGCTCGTTTCAAATTCAACACTCAAATTCAACAATCAATATAACAAAATTCAAACTTTACCCAAGATTCAAGAATAAACGAATTAACCAATGAATCAGCAAATAATTATAAAACATCATCCAAAATTCTTCAATCCCTAAACCAATTAACCAATAAACCAGTAAATAATTATAAAACCTCATCCAAAATTCCTCAATCCCTAAAACAATTAACCAATTAACCAGTAAATAATTATAAAACCTCATCCAAAATTCCTCAATCCCTAAACCAATTAACCAATAAATAAACCAGTAAATAATTATAAAACCTCATCCAAAATTCCTTATACCTCAATCCTCATACTTGACAGATCAGAGACGGAGAGAGAGGAGAGCAGCAGCCACGCGCCGCCCGCCAGCCAACCAGGCCCAGCAACAGTAGCACAGAAGGTAGAACTGCAGAAGGCAGCAGCTGGCGCAGAACTGCAGGCAACAGCAGAGACCACGTCAGTACTGACTAAGCAATAGCAGTAGTCACCAGACGACGGTCGTACTACCACTGACGCATCAGGAGGATAGGAAAGCGGAGTCGCAGAGTCCGGAGAGCAGCAGCTAGCAGCAGACACAAGCAGAGGCCGAAATTGCGACCGCGATTGATTCGCGGCAGACGTTCGAATTGAGGCAAATGAATTGATTAGACTTTGGAGAGTTATGGTTCTTCAATTTCCAATTTGGGATTTGGGAAATTTTAGAGATTTAGCTATTTAGGGTTTTTTCAATTGCAAATTTGTGTTTGGGTTGGGAGAAATGAAATGGAACGTCGTTTTTCTCTCCTTGAATATTTATTTTTCATCTGAATTTTCAAAAAATAATTTTTTTGAGTCAATACGGCCCTTGAATTTTTTACATTTTGGCCCTAGTTTCAAAATTCGGCCATGAAAACTTAAAAAAAAAAATAATCATAAAAAAATAAAAGAAGGGATCACATGTATATTGGGCCAAATATAACAAATCTAAATGGACCCTTATTGGGCCTGAGGCTGCGTCCTCATCTGCCTCTGCGTAGGACCGGGCCTAATAGATTACTTGTATTTTTTTAATTGTCCCGTTCATGTTTCTCCTTATCTATATATATATATATATATTAAATGACAATTTATCTGGTAAAATTGTAATTTCATCTGACGCAATAAAAAAATATTTCCCGTATAAAACTCTATCTGGCACAATTCTTATAATGTCATACCACACCAACCGTCACTTTTAATAAAAAAATTATTACAAACGTAATAGTGAAAGACTGAACTCGTGACCTACCTGTTAAGAGTGACATGTTTTTAAATCATTATTATGTCAACTCTTTTATTTATTAACAATTTTCATAGATCGGAAGACTATTCTTTTTTTTTTAGATTACAAGGGGAATTGTAAGGGTGGAGAATCGAACCCTTGACCAAGGGTTTAGGAACTTAACTAAGATGTCATCAGGCTACAAAGGTATTGGCTTCTTATATATTACTATTCTCGCATGTTTTCACTCAAAGAAAATATTATTATTAACCACATATATACTTAAAGGCTAATTATATTGACACTACTTTTTTTTATTAATTTCACTAATTTTTCATATATACTAAAATGTTTAAAATTAAAATGACAAAAATAATCATCTCATTCTTAACAATTATAATTGTTTTTCCCCTCCTTTCTTCTTCCCCCTACGTGCACCAGAAAAACCCTAATTAATCTATTTTAATTTTTATAATAATAAAAAGCTATAAGAATCGAAAATAAAAATTTCCTTTACTTTGTACAATTAACTTCCTCTAATATTGATTAGCCCAATTGAGAATAAGAACATAATTTTGTATTACAATCTTCAAGTTTATGTTCTCGAGACTTAAGAATTTCTACAAAAATCATGCTTTTTTTGGCTCATGGTTACGAAATGAATAAATTGTAGTATGTAAAAATATTTATCCTTTCCATTATTATCTAATTAAAATCTTTTTTGATGATTTGTCCTGCGTTCTATTTAATATTTCCTTAAATAACATATCTCCCTCCCTTATCCCTTTTTATGGAAATACTCAAATTCTTTTCTTTGATTAGAACTCAATTCTACCTAAAATTTCTCACATTCTAAAATCCACAACACAATCTTAACGGATTTTTTAATAATACCTTTTGAATAACACCATAATCTTCGTCTAATTGAATAGCAAAATCTTATATATATATATATTCCTAATTTATGTTCTTAATTTAGATATTCTTATATGTATAGTGCAATTTTTTTATTTGAATGGATATCGAGCAAGTACATGTATCATGGTAAAAATAATTATTCTAAAATTATGCAACGTTTTTTAAGGATTTTATTGTTTATGTATTAGACAATATATAATAAAATGAGGTATTATATGATTAAAAGAGTATGTGGAGTGGATATAATCTCATAGGCATGAAATTTTTATCTGAATAGATATCAAGTAGGCACATGTACTGTGGTACACGTTTGATACGCAATGTTAAATTGGTAACTAATACTATTGAATAAGTTATATGATTTAAAAAGTAAATTAAAATAAAACATTAAACATGTATTTAAGCATTATTTTTAAAAATATTAGTCAAATCTTTTCTTGGTTTCCGTAAATAAAGTCATACAAACCAAAAATAAAAATTCATACTAATAAAAAAATCTAAAACTGAAATTAAACTCATTATATTATCTTATAAAACTCTCCTAATTTTTAATTATACAAATTTAATTATTTTCATACTGCCTCCTAATTATATTATTCCTTTAAAAAAATATCTATATATTCTGCAATTTGTTGCGGCTTGCAGGATGAGAAGAAATTTTGGTCATCTCTGATGTGAGTCAATTCAATATCTCTATTGTGCCTAATGATATAGAATGCACAACTCAAGCTTAAGCTTCTCTCCTGAAGGTTGGACTTTTTCCCCTATCACGAGTAATTGCTCTAATTCTTTTAAGATGTTTATTTTTCATTTTTGTATTGAGAATTATTTCTAAAGCAATTTATTTTTAAGTTCATTTTTTTGTTATTTCCGATCTTGGAATTAGGAAATTTTTTAGATAACTTGAAGTTTTGTTTGAATATGACTACGGGTGATTGTCTATGTCAATTTTGGTTCTCCAAATTCTTGAGTTAAGATTCCGAAAGCCAAATTTTATATGTTGCAATTATGTTTCTACGTTTATGTTTTAGATCGGAATGATGTAAATAAGAAGGCTACAATAAAGCATATTCCAAGGATTGATTTGTGAGCAATGGCTAATAAATTTGTAAGATGAAATGTTCTTGTTGTAATTATAAAAGTTCATGTACATTTCTTAGACCTCTAAGGATCTTGAAAATGCTTCCCCTCTTGAAGTAAGGGACAAGGCCCTTCAGAAATTAGGAAATCATATTGGGATTGCTTCGTTTTGAACGTGGCTCCTCTCTTATTTACATTAGAGTGATTGAACATGGCCAGGCTCTTTGTTGTTTCTTATTTACATTAGAGTAGTTGAACATAGCTATGCTCTTTGTTGTTTCTATTTACTAACTTATTAGTCATTAACCTGATCATGTTTTTACTCATGAAACCAAATGCCTAGAATCTTGGAAGAGTTTTATTCACAAATGGGGTTAATTTTCTCCTGTAAAAATTAATATTAGGGCTTTTATTAGGATAGGAGTTTCAAAAAATTATTTCCATTTGCAGGGTAAAAAGGCTAGAATAGCAAAGTCTGTTGAAGCTCACAAGAAAAGAATCGGAAAGGATCTTGAGAAGTGAGATATATTAAGGCGCGAGGTATTTCGTGTTTTCCATTTCCTTTAGATGTCCTTTTACTCATGGTACTACCTTACAATAGTTATTATTCTTGATTAAGGCTTCGAGATTATATAAGATGACAAAAACTTAGTTTGACAAGTATTTCATTTGATCATGTTATAGGTTGCACAATGCAAGGAGTTATATTGTTCCGTGGAGTTCTAAGAGGAATAATTACATGTTTCATTAAATTTTGTTGTCAGTTTTATCCCCCCTCTTTTTTTTACTACATAGACTTGTCAATGAAATGTATTGTAATTGATTCTGATGATTGTACATAATAAGCACTATGTTTGCTCATTATTTGCTTCAATTCTCTTCAATGAAATTACATACGGTTTGCAACCCTACGATACACAGTACCTTCATTCATGATGGTTTACATATTAAAACGTTAACAAACATTGGACGTACTATCGTACTACATTTGATGTACTACCTTTCCGCTACAACTCTACTCGTGCATCGCACAAGTGAAAAATCTAGTTTCTTGTGTATATAAAACCTTAACTAATAGTTTATATTTTATTAAGCCTTTAGTACGTAAGAGATCGGAAGAGCGTTTTTTTTCCCTAAAAAAAAAATAGTCATTTAATTTCTATAATAACCTGTGGCCTAATTAGTATCAATGTCATCCATTTTGCTTGATTCAATACTCAGAACATTAATGATAAGTGAGAAACTCCTATTTAATTTAGTGCTATTTAAGCAAAATGACAAACAAAAAGTTAAATAAAACTGACACAGGAAAATATCTTATGTTTCAACATATCGCACCACTCTTACATCAATGGTAATCACATGGGTGACGTGTCTATTTTGTCAGACTCTTTGTCTATTTTTTTGTCCAAGTATATTATTCTTTAATTTAAGTTCTTTTAAATATAACAACGTTTCAATATTCTTTAGGATTTGCTTGAAAATGTTCAAATATCAAATGTCTACTGTTGCATTATACATACGATGTGATATATAATATAATACCAGTCATTACAGCACCAAAGATTTGGTTCTTCGATACTCCTAGGATTGCGTGCCCTAGTTGCTATCTATCTATTTTTTATTATTAGTTCTAGGCCAAGAAATTTTGTATTTTTCTTGGACAATTCTTTTAAGGAAGATTTTTTTAACTTTTCTCATTTTTTTTTGTTGGGCACATTGGGGGAGGGGAGGGGAGGGGAGGGGAGGGGCGGGTGTAGTTCGAACCCAAGACTTTCTACCTGAAACGTGAGAAATCTAACTATTTTAGTACTTGTTCGAACCAATTTTTATTTTTAATTTTTATAATAATTATAATCATTATTTTTATTTTTATTTCTTTTGTGGTTCTGCTTTTCCATAGTGATTGATGCTTCTTTTTCGTTAACTAACTCTGTGTATGTATATCTATTCAAAAAAAAAATCTATGTATGTATAGATAGATATATGGACAATTTCTAAAATAGCCAAATTCAAAAAAGCAAGTTCAAATGTGGCTCATTTAAAAAACTTGTGTAAAAATGGCCATTTTTTAGAATAGAATTACACTATTACCCTTAAGCAATAATTTTTCTTTATACTTGTATATCTCTATAATTTATTATCTGTATATCTCTATGACTACAATTATGAGTGCTGATTCTCGACACAACAGTTTGATAAAAAAAGTTCATATAGTATATTGTATATCTTGACATTTAATCGCGACAATTCTCAATCGTTACGTTTTTGTGGAACTGCTCTTACATTGTATTCTATATAATTGAACCGTAGATCTTGACAGTTACATGTTGTAAATCTAGACAGTTTCCTTTCACGCAAAAAAAGGAAAATCTGCTGCATAGGTATGCCCTGTCTAGATTGCCAAAAGGGTCTCCTGGGGGTACATGTGTAGTTGGCTTTGTCTGGCCATTCTGAGCAACTTTCCCTTCTGCACTGACGTCGAATTTCTGCCCGATTGCTATAGATTTGGCAGAGAACGTATGATGCAAGTCTTGGTTTGGGGTTTCTTCAATTACAAAATTCTGCGTTCGCTGGCTGTTTGGGCATTGTCTAGCAGGTGTCAAGGAAGATTTTGATGGGTTCAATTGTTTGGATTGGTATCCAGATGAAGAGATCAAAGAATTGGGGCTTTTAGAATTGGTATTAGAATTTTTGTTTAGGGGCAATTTTGTGTAAAAAATAAGAAAATGAACACTTTTGTATAGGTTTAAAAAGTGGCCACTTTTTAAACTTACCATATTAAAAATGATGACTTTTTTTGTTACCCAGAACCTACTGATAGCATTAATCGAAAAGTGCATGAATCCCCATAAATTAATTAAATAGTTATCATTACTCCTGTGAGTTTTCTAGGGAGAAGGGAGAGTACCCATCTACTTGGCCCCCCCTAATTGGGGGGGAATCTAGCGGGCCCGCTTGATTCCCCCAATCAGGGGGGCCAAGTGGAGAGTACTCCTCTCCCTAGAAAGACTAATTACCCCTGTCAAATGACATCCAGACGTGTGCTCTTCCGATCTCTTTATGGATAAAGCTACTTTGCCTAGCTAGCTTACTAGCTTCAGTAGCAAAGACAAAATTAATAAAATGAAAAGGTTTCAATATTAAAGGAAGTTTAAGAAAAGATTTTGAAAAATTTGTCATCGAACCAGTCAACCTTATAGGCCGGCATTGTATCGTCAGTGACGGAGCCAGGAACTAAATCCAATGGGGTCACATGTTAACTACCAAAAGAATTTGCTGATATACAATATACAATAACATTAAACTATCACCAAGTTTTTACAACTGTTCTCTTTGAGTTTTCATATTTTGATAACGCCGTATGGTGGCATCATTTTCAACTTGGTCAAATACGGCCTTTTCAATGTAAACAACTAAATTATCATTCATCCACTGATCTCCTATTTGATTGCGCAATCGATGTTTCACAATATTCATTACAGAAAATACTCTTTCAACACTAACAATGGCAATTGAAAGATTTAATGTCAAAGTTACTAGCGTGCAAAGTAATGGATATACTCTATCTTTTTTTGTTGCAACCAACTTCTCTTCAAGATCACTGTTACCCTGCAATTCTCTAAACTCTTTGCAAGAGAGCACATCAAGAATATAAGTCTCTGTTGATCATTAAGTACCATTAAATTTGTCTCTAAAAAATCAGCTGGATAATATTGAGCAAGGTTGGGATTGGAACTTGGGTTTTGGTAAGGGTATTATATATGTTTTTACTTTTTTAGTTGGGTTTGTAGGCTGGTAGAATGGTATATGCACTGTGCACATAGTAAGTGAATTAAACAATTGATTTTTAAACTTTTAATTCCTAACTTCAAAAAAAAAAAAAAGAAATACCATGTCCACTGGGGTCCAATGCCCCCGAAGGACCCCATGTCCCGCTGCCACTGTGTATCATGATTAGTCATATGCATTGACGGGATAGAATTGTGATATTGACATCACATTTTTTTTATAACAACACCATATTTTGATTTTATTAAGAGCTTGTTTGATCCTATTTATTTGGAGAATTTATAATGAGGAGAGAGGTAGCTTGTGTATTGAAAATGTAAAAAGGTGTGAAATATATGGTTGTAATTGAACAGTTGTCAAATCAAATGTCAAATTAATGGTAAGTAAATTTATAAATTCGGAGAATAAATGGGATCAAACATGCTCTAAGTATGCTTTATCTTTACTTATTTCCATATTTCAGTCCCACCTCACAAATGACTGTTCTAATGGCTGTTCCTCTTAAAATTTTACTAAGATAGTTACTAAGTATTGTGAATAAATGACCAAATACATAATAGTTTGAAATGACTGTTCCTCCCAAAATTTTACTAAGATAGTTACTAAGTATTGTGAATAAATGACCAAATACATGATAGTTTGAAATAAATGACTTCAATGGCTTGCAATCAATGTACAGAGCCAGTGGAGAAAAAATAGTATGAAAATTCAGTTAGATTTGTAATAATATACGCAGCTGGGGGGAGGGAACGCATCTATATCATCAGTAGTTTGTTTCAATGTAAACCCTACGAGGCTTGGTACGACATAAATATATATATGTATATATTCTTTGTGATTTTCCCCTAGTTGTGATCTAATTTATTATTATTTGTTTAAGGAAAAATTAAGAGTTAAATTCACAAAAGGTCCCCAACCTTTGAGTTAAGAATCGATTAGGTCCCCAACCTTTTTTTAGCTTTTCTAAGTCCCCAACATTTCATAAATATGCACAACAGGTCCCTTTTGTCACTATTCCCTCAACTTTCAATGGAAAATGATGATTAAACCCTTTAGAGCACTATTAGCGTTGGGGGAAAAAACCCAAGGGGAAAAAGGCCAAGCGGAAAAAATCAGGGGGAAAAAACCCATTTCCAAATAATGTGTAGGGGGAAAAGTGGGAGGAAAAATATAAATTGGACACGTGGTGAAATTTTATTGGATTGAAATGGAAGTGGGGCACATTCAATGAAGGGAAAAAAGCCAAATAATTTAGCCCCTCATTTGGCTTCCCCCCCTCCCCCCCAAAAATAACTTTTTTCACCCCAAAACTACCACATTATTTGAGTTCGTTGGGTTCCCCCAACACTAATAATGCTCTTAGCTTTTAATTTTAAAAATAAAACATTTAAAAATATTAAAAATAACAAAAAAATTAAAAAGAAAAAAAGAAAACACCCACCCCACCCCCACCCACCCCACCCCCACCCACCTATCTCACCTCACCTCACCTCACCTCAATAGGGCCGTCGAAAATGGCCGCCGGAGCCATTTTCAGCTGCCAAAAAGCTGTCGAAAATGGCAGAAAACTTCTACCATTTCCAGCAACACTTATGAGGGGTGAATCCCCCCTATTTTGCTGTTGGAAATGGCAGAATCCACCCCACCAGCAGTTTGTTGCCGTTTCCGGCGGTACTTATGGGGGGAGCCCCCTCCCCCTCTCCAATGTTGTGCAAAATGCGCGGGAGATGGAAGGGGGGAAGACTCCCCTCCTCCCCAAATAAGTGCGGCCGCAAACAATAGCAAAGTACTGCTGTTTCCGACAACAGTTATTGGGGGTGAATTCTCCCATTTTGCTACCCATTTCCGGCACCCATTTTGGCTACTGGCAGTGGTAGCATTTTTACTAACATTTTCTGCAGCAAAATGGGGGATTCACCCCCCATAAATGTTACCGAAAATCGCAGCAGTTCGTTGCCATTTCTGGTAGCTTTTTGGTAGCTGGAAATGGCTCCGACGGCTATCTCTAGTGACCCTCTTGGGAAGGGAAGGGAAGGGTGTTTTATTTTTTTTAAAATTTTTTTATTATTTTAATATTTTAAATATTTTGTTTTTAAAATTAAAAAACTAAAGGGCATAATCGTCGTTTTCCATGAAAAGTTGAGGAAATAGTGACAAAAAAGACCTGTTGTGTGCATTTATGAAAGGTTGGGGACCTAAGAGAGCAAAAAAAGGATTGGGGAGCTAATCGATTCTTAATTCAAATGTTGGGGACCTTTTGTGAAATTAACCCAAAAATTAATCATGTTGAGTCACTTCATCAGAACTGACACTAAGATCCTAGATGATGTGCAAGATAGATTAACTTGCATTTTTTTTATTGTCACGCTCACATTTCTCCTCATTTCTTGTGTATATAAAACCTTAACTAATAGTTTATGTTCTATTGAACCTTTAATACATGGGAGATTATGATTTTTGTATCCTCAGAAAAAAAAAATGGTTGATTTAATTTCTTTAGTAACCTGTGACCTAATTAGTATCAATGTTATGCATTCTGCATTATTCAATACTCAGAACATCTATATCTATATATATATATGTATATATAAGCACTTTAATCTTCTCTCTTTTTTTCCCGCCTAAACTGGGTCATTTTTGTGGTACCTTTTGTCTTTATTTTTCTTATTTATTTTTTTAATAAGATCGGAAGCCATTTAGGAAAATTCCCAGTTTGTAATCCTTCCGTCATCTCCGGATTCTACTACCAAGTTGAAGCAATTTTGAGTCCATTTTCTACGGCTTTCCTTCTTCGGATATATGCGAATCACTATCCTTCCGTCTACTTAGCCAATTGGAAGGTGGTTTTCACATAAAAAATCAATCATGTGAATCCGTAATTGACAATGGTAACCTATTTCGATTCATTTAGTTCCCTCATCTTATTGATTTTAAACGCGTTGAAATATTAATCTCTTCTACTAAGCCCTACATCTTCTTCCTTTTTTGGGTATTTATATTCTTAACTGAATTCCTTTGTATATGATATATAGATCCAATATCCGCTCAAAGTTTTCTACATATACTCCTCTTTTTTCATGGCTCTGTATCTCTAGTTGTGGGGTGTAGATGCTAATTTCGAAAAGAAAGGAGCGTTATTGGTACATGTTGGGAGAAAATACATTCCCTAGAAAAAAGAAAAAAAGAATAAAAAAGAAAAATCTATGCCAGCTGCCAATCTTATTTCCTTCAGTTGGTTCTTTAAGACCACGAAGTATATATATATATATATATGATTCTTAGACTTTTTAACTTTTTTGTGTACTTTGTGGGATGTGTTTTATTTTGTGGAGATTTTTTTTTTGTACTCTAAATGTGTGATATGTCACCCAAATTTGTAAATCATTTTTTTATGTAGATGAGTTGCAAAAGTGAATGAATTGCTAAATCACTTTTCTGCACTCAAGATTTGTGTTTTTGCTACACCGGAACACTAACTTTCGTCATCTTTTTTCTTTTTCTATTATGAACAAATGACCTAGATTTTTTTCCCATGGCAATTTCATGTTTGACTTCCTTGGTCAAATGCATAGATCCATTGTATTGTCTTGTGAGAGCATCTCCAATGATTCCTTAAATTTGGGGGAGGGTTAATAATTTCAAAAAAGTCACTATGTTATTTACAAAAATGCGATTACTTTAATTAAAACAATGTCATTTCTGAATTAATTTCAATTTTTAACACTTAATTATTCCAATTTTGAGTTCCAAATTTTTCGAATTTTTATTAATACCATTTATTTATTTTTTTGTAATTCAAATGCTCTTCCGATCTTTTAATTTTTATTAAATATCATTATTGTAATTTAATGCTTAGAACAAGTGAAATTTTTATAAAAAGAAAATTTTTATAAAATTATTCATATTCTTATTTAATTAAAATAAATGGAAAATAAAAAGAAAATAGATTCCCTAAATATAGGGGAAACCATTAATGGTTTCCCCTATATTTAGGAGAAATCCCTTAGAGATGCTCTGAATGATATATACCCTACTTAGACTCAATTGGCATTAACCCTCCTATGAAAATAATGAGAAGCTTTGAATGCAAGTTTCATGACAAATCGCTTTGGGTTTGCCGCTTCGTCACCTGCCGCTATTTGCTTAACTGTGTTACTTTTTTTCTCCCGTCATTAGGTTGTTGAAAAGGTGGTCTAAGTAAAAACTAGGTTGAAAAAAAAAAGAATAATACAATTAGGCTATATTCAGCGGATGGTTATAGGTACTTGCTTCTGAAAACTAGAGATACAAGAAATAATGACATCAACTCATTGACGCAGTTAAAATATATGAATATTTCATATATGTGAGCCAAGCCAATTAAATATCACTAAAAAGCAAGATTGCATGGGTAAATCTCTGTTTCTAATCGATATTACTCTAAATCAAAAGAAGTTTTCCCGCTCAAATTTTTCTCATTTTTTTTAACTTTTTAATTTTATTTTAGTTATTTTTATTTTGTTATTTTTAAACGGCTTCTAGAATCTTCCCTATTTGTCGACGCTTTCCTTTTACGATTCATGACTTTAATTTTCAGAGCATTCTTGATGTCATTTAGTGGTTTTTTTCCTCTCTACCCGTCTTTATAATCGTGTCTTTATGCGGCTTTTGCTATTTTCTTAATTTTCAGTTTTCCTACATAAGATAAATGTGACCTCAGCCTTTGTTCATTTTCCCAATTTTATCCATGTTTACCGCCTTCAGAATTTTAGAAAACCGGATTCCCTATTTTCTACATATTTAGCGTCTTCCCAATCTCTAATGATCTCAAAAGATTTGCAACCTCATACCGTCGTTTTTGTAGTAACTATATTTTTCCTGCCTCCCATGGTAATTACAAACATGTATATATTTGGTTCTAATCGCGAAATTTAAAAAACTTTCTGCTCAGATTCTAACTCATGGCTTTGGGTTACTGAAATGTTATCTCACTCGCTCTATAATGTAAATTAAAAATGTAATTTTTAAGTATTGATAATTTGAATTTTTTTCTTTTTTTTTTTTGGGTGATCTTTGGGGTGACCATCTACATCATTGTTTTTTTCATTTTGTAAAGCCTATTTAATTTCAATGAAGAAGTTGACCAAATCAATGATGATTTTTAATGGGTGTTGGTGACACAAATTGTCAGCCAAAAGTACGCTGATTTGTAAAATGGTTGAACAAGATGATTCTCTTTTCAACTGTTTTAATAGTCAAAATATTTTGTTATTTAATTTGATATAGGTTTAATTATTTACTATAGTTTTAATTTGTAGATACTATGTCTATGTATATTTACCGGTTACAAGGAAATATTATGTAATTTAGAATTTACTATTGAATATTGTCATTGAAATCATGTTTAGCATTGTATGTATTGGTTTTATATTTTCGACCGATGTACAAATGTTGCTCATTTAACTTCATTCTTGATAAATTCAAGTATGTAAGATTAAACAAACAGGACTTTGTTGTTGTTGTTATCATTATTATTATATATCATCATAACAAAAAGATAACGACAATTGACTTAATTTCACTATGATAAAAGACCTGTTACTAATATGAGATGTACAAGAATCATCAAACTTCTCTTGAATGACTATATTTTTCTTTTCTACATGTACTTTCTATTTTTTGATTGGTAACTTTGCAAAGTGAAAGAAAGAACATGTAAATTCCAACTCATTTCTTTCATTTCTAATTGCTTGATTTATAGGCTATTTTTGATATATACTCTAACTGATATATCCTGAAAAACTCTTTTTGAATAATTTAACTTTTCATCGCTCCAAAGAGGTTCGGATTTTAATACTCGAGTCTTTGGACGTTGAATTTGATCTTTTTTCTGCATTCAATAGTTTGAAGGTTGCGAAATGCATATATGCAGAGTTTGCGGTTGAAGATTTTAAATTAATTTTTTTTGTTTTTTTTAAATCAAAAGGGTGGACACTGCTCAGGTGGTTTTGATGCTTGCATTTTGGGTTTTGAGGCTTCATGTTTATTGAGTGTTTTAAATGAAATCAGGAAATATTGTTTTGATGGTTGAAGTTTTCCCCCCTTTTTTCTTTTGCCCATTAAAGCATTGATTTCCATAACGTGAATACTTATTTAATATCTATGATTTTATTTTGAAGTTGATTTTTCTCGAGAAGATCTCAACAATAAATGTCATGTTAACTTTTGTGAATGATTTCTGATGATATTCGTTGGTTTGCATTTCTTTAGGGGAATGATTCTAGAAATTTGGTCTATCATTTTGGCACAAAGGTTAGTGGGAATCTTTCTTGTAGAAGTTGTGTTTCTTATTCACCGCTGTGGTTTTGGGTTGTCACCACTGGAAGATACATGTGTAATGGAAGGTCGTCTGGAAAATCATTACCAGTTTCTAATGAGTTGGATGTAAAGCAGGCATGGAGCTTATCAAATGATATTCTGGCTCCCTTTTTTCCCCATTTTCTTTCCTTTTTTCCCAACCGATAGGATAGGTACTGGTGATTAAAAGTATGTTACCTACTCCATGTTTTTATTGACTGGAATAATACTATGATTGTTATGTCATGGCCTCCCTTAAATTGATAGTTATATTTTCATTTTTTAGGCCGTTATCTATCATCAAATATTTTCATTTGGTTGGATATTTCGACTTGAGCACAAAATTGATGCTCGTCTCTCTCTCTCTCTCTAAGGTAAAATGCTATCATTCACATTGGGTAATATGAATAATGCACTAGGAAAATAATATTTTCTTGAAGAAACAATTTCCAAAGCATGTTGAACATTCTTTGGTAAGTGATTGATTTTCCTATTAGCTTTTCATTGATATAAAAAAAAATATGACATCATTGTAATGACATTCGTAATTCGTGCTCCCTAGGAAATTTCAATGTGTTTGGCAAACTTAAAAATTTTAAATTTTGGTTTAAAATTGACAGGTTTCTGACTTCTAATGGCATGTAAGAAGTGATTGAAGAGTTGACTAGGTCTTCAAAAGTTTCTATTTTACTTGACGACAATTTGATGTTAGGTGAAAATAGTCCAACTTGCCTTTGGTGAATGGCAGCTATGGATGCATATTTTAGTCATACAATGTTAAGTGTTATACTTTGCAAAATACGATTCAATATATTGAGTGTAATTGGTTACAATGCCATATATATTATAATAAAAAGGCAAATTGGCACTATATAACCCTATTCTTTTACCTTATTGTGCTTCTAACCCTAATATTTGAAATTTGGTGATTCTGACCCTAAATCTATAATACCCTTAAATTCTGATTTAACTAAAAATTAGTAAATAAAAATAGTTAAAAATAAAAAAAATAATTTGGTTATATTAAAAAAATTAATTTGAGAATTTAGGGATGGTAAAAGGGGCGGACATAATTGATATGTGAGCCGGGTAATGCAGATAACTTTTCAATGTGTTTATCAATTCATTTGTTACATTTTTTTGTTGTTTGAATTTTTTTCCTCATTTATGTTACATTTTTTTTTAGTTTTAATTAAACATATGGTTGCAAGTGGATCAGTGTGAGAACCTTGGTCTATCCCACTTCCCAAGTTTGTAGATCGGAAAATACTGTTCCATCAGCGCGGATCCAATTGCGTTTAATCAAGTGTTTTTGCCATTACTACAAAGAACTTTGTAATATTTCAATAAGAAATACTTAAGATTCGTAAATATGGCTTATTTATTTTATTTAATAATTGCACATTAATTTTAATTTAATTAGAATTCGAGGGTATTGTTGTTGAAAAGGTTATAATATGCCAAAAATGTGAGATTTGACGTTAGAATTGCCAAGTTTGAAAGGATGGGGTTAGATTGTACAATAAAATGAAAGGTTAAGGTTAGATTACACAAATTAGCCTTTATAAAAATATTAATGGATGTTGTTTGTTTTTCGATCAACGAATCCAATGATAATGAAGTACTTGCCTAAATAATATTTATTTAGAATATGGTAGGCGTGATTCAAGTATGTTGTATTGTTCATTCATTTGTTTTTTAAAGTATTTATATATGATTAGGAGTTTATTAGTATTTATTTTGTTGTACATTTAATGGCGGGAAATTATTTAACTTCCTAAGAGCATCCACATTGATAGTGCTAAAATAGGTTGTTAGTGGAGTTGTTAATTAACAATTCAGAAAACAACCTATATTGATGATGTTAAAGTAATTGTTAAAAATATTTAGTTTAACAAGTTGTTAGTTTTATTGTTAAAGTTAACGATAAACTTAACACTTTATGTTGTATTATTTCTTCTTCTTTTTTTATTTTAATTAAATTGGGATTGACCAATCATTTTGACTATTGAATTGATTAATAATTTTAACACTCTTAGTTAGAATCACCAATATGACACAAATTAATAGTTAAATTTAACTTGTTTATGTACCCTTTAATAATCACTAAAACTCTACTTTTTGCTTATGTGGATAGTTAATTTCTTCCCTACTATTGTGATTCATTTGAAAACTTTAGAGGGTCTATTAGGAAAAAGTCTATAAATGCATCCCAATGGTAAGGGAAGTTTTTTTGAAAAACGACAAGGGCAAAGAAGAAAATAAAAAAGGTATAGACAAATCTGTGGTATTTTGAAATTAGATCGATTACAAATTGCCAGCTTTAGAATATAAAGTTGTTCTTGTCTTGCAAATCTAGCTTTTATTGTTTGATTCTTTCGTTTCTTCGAGACTTAGATGCTTCTTGATGTTACTCTTTGAAGAGGTCTTGGTATTACGTCTCCCTCTCACATACACTTTTTGTGTATCAGTAAAAGGGTAGTAGGGGGAATCCAAACCCCACTGATGGAGCCTAGGTGGAGGGGTGAAACCCACACTGAAGCTCTAATGGTCTTTCTCAATCAAAAAAAAAAAAAGAAAGTTGCCTTCATCCACAGTTTTCTATATAGATAGATAGAAAAGTGATATATATGTTACTTTATCAAGGGCCATAAAAGGGGCACTTGGACTCAAATTATTATTATTATTGTTGTTGTTGTTGATGATGCTGTTGCAAAACTCGGACTCAAATTAATTGCTGTTATATTGAAATAATTTTACTATAATAATGAAAAAAAATCAACAGAAAACCGTTGATGGTAAATTCTAGAGCCCGAGTTCCAATTAAAAAAATGACATATGTGAAAGCACATGTGAAGCCCATGTGCTGAACTGAACCTTTGCTGCCCTAT
>CAVNYN010224111.1:0-17340 GCA_963692815.1 Nyctanthes arbor-tristis | reverse complement strand
CCCCCCCCCCCCCCCCCCCCCCCCCCCCCCCCCCCCCGGGATTTTATGTTACATGGCATTTTGCATATAAGGCCTTATGATTATTTTCAAAATTTCTACTTATGGATCATTGTTGGAGTCTATAATTTTGTTTTATCTTCATATTCATGCACAAATAACTCACTAAATTTCCTGCAATTTCTTTTTTCATATAAGCTTCTACTTATTAAGTGCATTATTGGGATAGTTGCTGGCCTCAAAATTATTCACTGAATCATGAGGAAAATGTTTGACGAGACCATAATCGTCAAAAAGTCTGACGTTATGTACTCTATCCTCAAACATGCTCTCATTATATCGCAATTGTCCATGAAAAAAAATCATGCAGGACGAAAGCTTGATGAGTTTTGTACTTGTTCATTAGTTATCCTTTTTTTATTCGTCGTGGTTTGATTTCGTCTCAAATATAAACATATATTTAGCTCAAAATTGGAGCTCGCGTAGCTTTGACCAAAAAAAAATTGACAAATAAAAAAATCCATGGAAAATAGTACAATTTATGTATGAAACTTGATAATTTCCATAAAAAATAATGACTATCAAATAACAAAATTTGGAAGAAAAGATTGTTTTCATGGAAAATAATAGCTATCAAACACTAAAAAATGGAAAACAACAGCTATTTCTAGGTGGAAAATTAAGCCAATCAAACACGTGTAATTGGCATTTCCCATGAAAATTAATTCTAGGGAATTTAATTACCTAAAATTCATTTTCTTTCCATGCATTTTCCATACTTGCAATCAATCAAACAGTACCTTAGTTTAACATACCTATCATTGTGTTTGTGTTGTTATTATGTACTTAACAGTTTTTTGTCTTTTCCTGATACCTAGACTTCTACTCATGAATCATCCAGAACATGGATGATTATATGCCTTTCTGTTCCTTTCTGTTGGATGTTTTCCCCCCGTTATTTATTATATAATGTTGTCGATCTTTTCTTTGTTGTAAAGCTTTGATGTTCAGGGCAGATGTTTCTGGGTACATTTAGTGTGTCATTTATTTTCTATTCGTCTTGCTTCACAGATCTAGTTATGCTGCAGGTCCGTGTTTTCAATCCTCCACCTCCCAACTGTCGGCGATTTATTGTTGCTACAAACATTGCGGAGACTTCTTTGACTGTCGATGGTGTGGTGTAAGAAACTCAATGCTCACAGAAATAGCCTTTTGGATAACTATTTATATTTTTATTCCTTTTGTATTTACAGCATGTTTGGCTAAGCTTTTTTTAAGAAAAGGGGGGAAAAAGCCAGTTGCTAGTAAGCACAAAGCCAATACTACTTGCGGTTCAAAGTAAATTCAGTATAGGTCCTAGGGAATTTCCACCTTATACTTTATCTACTCTAAGAAAGCAACTTTTAAGCATGACCAAGCAAGCACTTAGTTATTGGAGTCATAAATGTGGCTTGGGACTTGGAGTGCATGGATATGGATAGGCATTAGTTCAAGACATTTTACATTTTTTGTCATGATATCACCATGACTTCTTGGAGCTGTATATTCTATAGTTTATAATTTTACATGTAAGGGTGTGTGAAATTGAGTCTTTGAGAATTGATTTTGAGAGAAGTGAACTTTTTTTTTTTTTTTTGGGTGGGGATGGGGGAGGGGAAGAATGTGTGCTTAAAAAGTAATATAAGGAAATGTGAAAAATGAAAGTTTAAAGAACATGTGGTTGAGAATGAATTGGAACAGGAATTGATTCTTGAAGAAT
Organism: Nyctanthes arbor-tristis; assembly: GCA_963692815.1. Taxonomy (NCBI): domain Eukaryota; kingdom Viridiplantae; phylum Streptophyta; class Magnoliopsida; order Lamiales; family Oleaceae; genus Nyctanthes; species Nyctanthes arbor-tristis. The sequence goes on along the minus strand of CAVNYN010224111.1, from coordinate 15,584 downwards.
CAATATCATACACACCCGAAGGATGATTTGTCCTTATATGACTTCGACAGTTCCTCTCTTTTTCTTGTGTTTTAGGCATTTAAAAAAAAGGAAAATATTAATTAAATTGCTTTTACAATTGCTGACCTGTAGCCAACATGAATTTGGCCCTAATGCTTTTACAAACATTAATTAAATATATTAGTTCAACCATTTGACCCATTCAATCATGAATTTGGCATAAACTTCCTCCTTGTCAAGACATTGTCCACCACCCATTATGCCTTTGTCTACTGAGTTGGATGATAGTTTACTGGGATAATGTTCCATAATTATTCTACCACTAAAAGAAACAAGAAATTCGGAAAATTGCCACATGATTCCCAACATCATGTAAATTGCCAAGAGCAAATATTCTTTTGCTGTTTTGAGTTCAGGCTATTCAGTTTCTAATAACAGTTGGTTAAAATTTTGGATTTGAGTGGCAATTGGCAAGTATGTGATTGATTCTGGTTATGTGAAGCAACGACAATACAACCCATCAAGTGGCATGTACTCCCTTGACGTTGTTCAAATTAGCAAGTATGAAACTTCGTCCTTTTAATATTCACTGAGATTTTTGTATCTATACATGAATTTTTTATGCCCTCTTCTTTTTGTGTGAATTGCCTTCTCTGTTTATGAATAGTATCAGGTAGGTGCATAGTTTTAATTATCCAAATTCAATGGTAGATTATGTTCCTCTTAATGTCCTTGTTTTTGTATATTTGGCCCCGATCTTGGTGATTTAGCTTCTTTTGGCCCAGAGTATGCACATTTCATTAATACAGTCTTAGTTTGTATTTGGTGATGGATGTGTCTTGGAGCAGCAGTAAGGTTGCTTTACGCGCAGAAGTTCATCTGCTTGCAGTTAAGGCTTGGTGAATTTTAATATGTTTTTTATTGGAGAGGATAGAGAGTGCTTTTATCCTCCTTAATGGAACTTTTTAATCATATCAGCTCCCCGTTAGAGAATAATTCAAACAAGGGTGTAGTACCCTCTAAGTGAACACCTGAATACTTTAGGCGCAAGTCGAAAGTGGCAAATTTCTCTCTTCTTTTGTCCCTTCAATGCAACTCAGAGGAAATAGTGTCTTCCATTCAAGTGAATGATGTGAACCAATTCCCTTCTCTGACCTTCCCTCCTGCCCATATCAAATGAAGAACTTGCTAACTTTTATCAGTGATTATATGTTTAATGATGTGATATGCCATTTGCTAGCTGCCTTTTTTCGCTTCTACACAACAAATAGATTTCCTTTACAGTATTATTACTACCGATTGATGAATTGTCTTTCCATCAGTGGAGTACGTCACTTAAAGATATGTGTTCTTGGAAAAAAATCTCTTGATTATTGCAGGGTGCAGGCTAAACAGCGAGCAGGACGAGCTGGAAGAACACGTCCTGGGAGGTGTTACCGTTTGTACCCTTCTATGGTTTATGAAGATGATTTTTTGGATGCTACAATCCCCGAGATACAGCGATCCTCTCTTGCTGGAACTGTCCTCTATTTGAAATCCTTGGATCTTGCGGACATTGATATTCTCAAATTTGATTTTCTTGACCCTCCTTCCTGTGAGAAAGCATTTCTTTCTCTGCCTTGTATTCAATATTCATATATTACTGTCAATATAATCACCATATATGATTTTGAAACCTGAATTGCCTTCACTGCAGCTGAGTCATTAGAAGATGCCTTGAAGCAGTTATATCTTATTGACGCTATTAATGAAGGGGGTTCAGTCACAAGTCTTGGACGAATCATGGCTGGTAATTGATTTTCTTCTGAATTGTAACCGTAGCCTGTCTCCCTCTTGTCCGAAAAACAGATATAACCTTGAAATAAGAAATTTGTAAAATAAAAAGGGTTTATATCCACACATATGCACCAACTGCAACTCAATGTTCAGTAGCATCACCAGAAACAGAAATGAAAAGAAAGGAAGATTTCTTCCTTGAAAGTTCAGTCAAAAGCTGAGAATGTTGTACCATATGCAGAACTTCCATTGGAACCTTCACTTTCTAGGACTTTATTAGAGGCAAATGAGTTTGGTTGCTTATCTCAAGCTTTGACAGTGGCTGCTATGCTGTCTGCGGAAACCACGCTGCTTTCTGGTCGAAGGTAGACTTTAAGCATTTGTTTTGTTTCTCCATAGGCACGTTGGTACGTTTTTTTTTTTTTTTTTTTTTTTGAAACACACATTGGTACCTTTTTAATATATAATTGTGAGTATTGTATATGTTTCTTTATTTGTGTTATCATTCAATATCATAGTGCCTTATTTTGTGAATTAGACTAATAACAGTACTTGTGGCAGAGTCCTGGGAATGTGAAACAACTAGCAGAACTAGATCAAATTTCTTCAGTGTTTCCTCTAATTGGACACAGGCCTCTAAGTCTGCGATGGAGGGACGCTCCTTGCCGGGTTAACAGTAGTAGTCTGAGAATAATATAATAGTTAAATTATTGGGGGCATTGACCATCATTTGACATCGAGGTCAACATTAATTAGAAGATTATTTTATAGTAATGGTATATTGGAAATCTTAAACTGATTTTGCAATGAGCTAAGTTGAAGAAATTTTAGTTCTGGAAATCTTAAACTGATTCTGCAATTCACAATGTTAATCGAGTTTTGCTTCTGCTCTCCGAAATTTCATGGCGTTAATTGGTAACTAGGGATCATGTGAAAGAAAAGAGGGGGTTTTGGGAGGGGGCGTGTGTCAATTCATTTCATTTTTAATTATTTTTCCGGAGCAGTTTTAACAGCCGGAAAAACTTTAAGTTAATAGTTTTAATCATACTTGAAAATACCGCATCAGTTATTCACTTATCTAATAAAAAATTTTCAGGATGCACAAACTTCATTATTTGTTGCTCAGAAAGTGTTGATCCTTTATAGTAAATTAATGGCCTTTTATATGTACATAGAACTTCATGAAGATCACAGTAGCGTTGTTTTTTCTTGTAGCAAGAACAAAGAGAAAAAGAGGAAGACTTCCGATCTTCAGACCTTCCCAATGGTTCTGGCTTGGGTGACCACATCCAGCTGCTGCAAATATATGAACTCTGGCATAAAAATGACTACAGTGTAAACTGGTGCAAAGAAAACAACTTGCAGGTATAATCATCATTTTTTATTTTGAAGTGGTCTGAGTAGGATCTGTGCTATAAAATATGCATGCTATTCCGACTTAAATCTAAAAATGTTTGTGGTTCTATCAATGTTGAGCCAAGGATGAAATCATTGCATGGAAAGGGGCAAAAAGTAATCATTCATGGCCCTTTTTTGATACTCATTGTTTGCCCCATTATAGTCCTACTAACCACTCAATTTGACATTTGAGAACTACTCACTTCCAACAATAATTTGACATTTGAGAACTACTCAGTTCCAACTATACATTTTATGGACCGACTGAATCTCTGCCATCCATTCCACCTCATTTTAGTTTGCCTATTATAATGGTCAAACATAGTGAGCGTGAAACAAGCTTGTAATGATTGATAAAATTTCTGTATCTGAAGGAAGTTAACATTTCTTATAATCTCACATTGTAGTTGGTTTCCGTTTAATGGTGTGTAATGGTGTTGAAAATTGTATTCATTGTTGCATTTGCCTATCGTAGGTGCGAGGGATGATGTTTGTAAAAGACGTCAGGAAACAGTTGTCTCAAATAATGCAGAAGAGTGCTAAAGGTTAGTGTTTCATAGTGGATACTGCTGAGCAGTTTTTTGAGTTATCCATCGGCATAATTTCCACTGTTTTTGACTTATTTCAAGTTGATATTTAAGCTGTCTCAACTTTTACCTTGCTATTTTGCTGTAGGTTTCGCCCACCCTTCCTTTATCCAGTCCCCCATAATAACCATGTGAAAAAAATTCTTACATAGATCACAACTGTTATTCACACTTATGCCAGGATCCTTGGAGGTCAAAACTAGCAAGAGACAAAAAGGAGGCCAAGACTATAGGGATTTGAGGAAAGCTCTTTGTTCAGGGTATGCAAATCAGCTTGCAGAGCGAATGATTCGCCATAATGGCTATCGAACTCTGGGTTTTAAATCACAAGTAGTTCAGGTAGATAATTATGAAGATTGAAATGGTGCTTTTTCTTTTACCATGCCCCTGATTTCTTTGTTTATTTTTTAATTGAATTTTAATTTCATTGTTATGGAGGCTGCAATATTACATAAAGACAAATTTGGATTGATGATAGTGTTCTGAGATTTTCTTTTTCGTCTTCCTTTTCCCTCTTATTTTTCCTTTTTCTTTTGTTTGTGTGCTCATTTTCCCCGTTTTGCCCATTATGTCAACTTTCTTTTTCTTCTATTATATTATTATTCTCACATAATTCATGCTCTTTTACTTGTGTAGGTCCACCCATCATCAGTATTGAAACCTGACGACGAGGGAATGCTCCCAAATTATGTAGTATATCATGAACTAATATCTACGTCACGGCCGTTTATGCACAATGTGTGTGCAGTCGAGATGTCATGGGTGAGGCCAATCCTGACAAAGCTTGATAATTTAAACGTTAGGAAGCTCAGGTAGAATAATCAATCTTCTCAGAGAGTAATGACTATGGTTAATGATTCTGCTCATTTTGGAGTTTATATTCATTTCTACTGTTCCATTGACCTTGAGTCTTGTTTTATATGTGAAGCAGTGGTGGAACCAATCAGTCTCATGAGCAGACTCAGGTGGAAAATTCAGACTTGCTGAAGGAGGGGTCACATGTCACTCAGCCATCTGATGATCACAACCAGAGAATACTTGCTGCTCGGGAGCGTTTTCTTGCTCGCAAAGCAAAGAAATAGCGTGACTTTTCTTATTGGTCTTAACTTTGCTACCCTCTTATTCTAGAGCAGGGAACCATCCAAGGTTCCTTCACATTCTATGTGGGGAAGATGTTTGCAGGTGACGTTCAGGCCCACGTTTGTAGCAATTTGGTGTGCCTGGGAGTATCACCCTTATTGCTGTTGCTGGCAAGAAATGTGACTTGTACCCGTCCATCTGACTCCTCTCTGTCTCTCTTAGGGGCATAACACACTGATGAAATTGCAGATTAGGCTTTGTACCAAATGAAACTATTGTTTTAAACCTATTTTCCTTTCCTTCCTGTGTACCAGACACGATACTAGTATGACATCCTTAGAATCAAAGGGAGGGACCATCATAATTGTAGATTTTAAGCACCTCATAATCTAATTGGTTTTTATAAAATATAATCAGAAAAAGAAATGTCTTCTATATACTACTAGTTTCCTTTGCTTGGTTTTTACAGGACAGGGTGCCCAATCCCTAAAGGACTTGAATTGACTCGAGGAAAAGGTGGATACTCCAGGCCGTGTATAGGCACATGATTGCACTCTTTGGTACGTTCCCATGCAATGTTATAATAAATTCATTGTTAGTCGTTACAGTTTGTCGTGCAATAATTACATCAACTAATAATCCAACTAGTATACTCCACAATCTATATATTATAGAATATTTGGGTTGTCTCAATTTGATGCATTTTATTATTTGGCACCTCCATGGTTTGACCAGATAAGGTATTGCTCTTAAAAAAATTGATCTGTCAGGAAAGTCTATTCTTCTATTATTGTTTATGAGTGTATAAAATTGACAAGAAACGTTGATGGAATAATTTCATGTATATCATGATGGTTTGGTACTCGGCTTCTGTGGTGTGAGGTAGGGAGTCGTTATCGATGTGTAAACCATTTTTGTTGACATAGCTTGAAATTGTTAGTGTTATAATAATAAAACATATTAATATCTTGTTACGTTTACGGTTTACCAATCAAATAACGCCCTCTCACTAGGTAACATTTGATCGGTGAGGCTGACTTTCTTGGATTGCAAAGTGCAAACCCACTTGGTGTTGCTGATAATGAGGAAGAAGAAAGAAAAAATTGCACAAATATCAAATTACATGTAGCAAAAGCCAAAAATGTCATTTTTTTTACAAAGTCCAACTGTAGCAAATATTGACTCGTGAACAGACAAAAATACCCCGGGTTTTAGATATCGATGCCTGAGAATACCCTTCTCCTTCTGACCAGCACAGTGAATAATTCTATTCCAGCGTATGCAACCGTCCCATCTTGTCAGTGTGGATTTCGAAATTAGAAACTATTCCTGCACAAATAAACTCCTTTCATTCAGGGAATTCGAAATCACCAAACCAATCTTACACAAACCAGCCCTCAACAGAACGAAGTGTGAAACAGGGAGGACGCGCATTAGGTTGACATCTAACGGAGAAGAAGGCTCCTTACCGCCGGCATAGCTCGTTTCTAGGGAAGTTCAAGCGACGGGTGGGGGCGACTGTCAAACAGTCGTAGCCAAGGCGCCTGATTTTGGCCTAAGAAGAACCCTAGATGAACCTAGTTGATCTTAGGTTGAGGTAATTTTTCCATCTTGCCCTCTGCTTTGGTAAAATGTCAGTTTTTTTCTTCAAATTTGAGGGGTTTTACATCGACCAAATTCGACCGAGGACCTATCTGAGTTGATATAATTTTCATTTTTTTCTCAAATTTTAGGGATTTTATAGCGCCCAAATTCTTGGATGACATTTGTTGTTATTTCAGTCTATAAATTGACAAAATACAAGTGGGTTTTGGTTAGAGTCCCCCAGCTGAAGTCTGTCTTCTTGTTAAAATGCATAATACATAGCCTTGAGGGATATGCCAGAAAAGGACTAATAGGATAACTTCTAAGAGAACACTCCTTGAAAACTTTTCTAGTTTGATTTTGCATATTTTTACATTTCAAGAAGCTAGACTTTTCATTCCACCATAAGTGAACGTTCACTGAGTGGCACTTGTCCATTATTTTCGCAAGCATGACAAATAGCTTTTCTGGTAAGACTCCAATCAGTTCAGCTGCTTTTAGTGTCAAGCAACATATTCAAGACAAGTCAAATGCATTAAAAATGCTATATGTAGAAACCTCTCGTAGTAACCGGAAAGAGACCATGACATTGTATTATTATACCACAAAAGGATATTGTTTATGATAATTGTGTTCATGGTGGCAAAAGTTTTGCCATTCTAATAATAGGCAACTATCATGATCTGCAACACTCTTTAGAGTTAATCCATAATCCTTCCATTTGATCGATTCTTGTCAATACACCCAGAGATGGTTAGGCTCATTCGAGGGAGCCTTGACATTCATAACTAGGTTCTCGAGATAACTTACAACTCCAAGACAAACGATAAGTTTGTTGAACAAAATATTTTCTTGATATTTCATTAGAGTAAGCATACGAGTCTTATATAGAGGAATGAAATCTAAGAGATTATGTAACTTATCCTAACAACTAAAACTTTTGACTCTTTCAAAATAAAAACAAAAACTAATTAAGAAAATTATAAACAAAACTAAAATCCTAACTAAATTAAATCATGACCGTAAGTGGCATAAGCTCTTAAATTTAAAATAACATATCTTATAAAGAAAAATTTTTGTCAAATGGAATTCGAGTGGGGTGCAGGATTTATGTCTATATTTGGAACTTGGGTACCTAATCTATTCTAAGTAAACACCTAACAGTGCAGAGTAAATTATTTCCAATAGCTTGGAACTGTGGGAAACTCGATCTCTTAACATAAAAGTGCTATATCAACTATCACAGAGCTAGTGAGCTAAATCATGATTTCAGTTCAACAATGGTGAATGAACAATGCGATGGATTCAACCAAGGCCCATTCCAAAAATATAACATTTACTAAAAACAAATCTAACCAACCGGACTCACTTCAAAACTAACCGACCAGACTTACTTCAAAACTGATTCTTTTACACCAAAATATTTAGTAATATTAGTGTGATCACCTCAAATTGAAGTACGAACAAACTGACAGTGAATTCTTCTTTTTTGAAAGAAAAACAACATATGAAAAAATTTATAACCCAAAAATGGATCCATTTTGAGGTCCACTTTTCTATCCAAACCTATTCTTATTGTCGATTTGTTTACCATAATCCACCGGAATTCTGCAGTGCTCCTACAACCTGCTACTGGAGCTAAAGTCCATAGAAGGAACATATGGAATCCAGGATCTAGGTACTATAGTCATGCTTACATTCTATGGATCTTTTTGAGCTTGGTATTTGCTGATAGAAAGAGATGACTCTCATTAAACAGGGTTCTACCCCCCTTTTACCAGTTGAAAGTATGAAGAACATGCATAAAGTATAGGCTACATTGTTCGGAAGGGTAGGTCAATAGATTTCTAGATTAAAAGCTGTGACATAACCATCAAATTGGGTAGACCTTATATATGCGTGAATATGAATTTGGTGATCAAATGCTTACTCCCATAGTTAACATGTCTAGACAGTAGTTCGCTCTTAGTATTGTTATGGAGTTCAGTCCAGGAGGAGAAAATGTCAATTAATGATAAACACTTTTCGTGGGGAATACAAAAATATATATATATATATATATATATTAAAAATAGTCACTGAGATATTCCTAACAGAAAGTATACATGATTAGTACTAGAACAAGACATGTAATCCATCTTGCATAAAAGAGGAACATGGCAAGTTAAATTGCTCTTTAAACGGGAAAATATTACGGAGCAAGTGCTTAGAAGATAACTATTTGGGTTATACAACGCCGGTTCAGTTGCTATAACGAATTATAAACAATTTGCTTATGTCTGTTGACTTGATTATGCATTCTAGCCTTGTATACTTGTTTTATTTAGACATAGCTACAGAGATATAATGAGCCAGACTAAGTGTTTGTCTATTGTTAGTACATGTTGGTTATGTGAAATGCATGTATAAATTCCATTATATTTTGAGATAGAGAGCACTATAACAGCGGCTTATTGTTGGATTACAATGGCAAGGAATGCCATGAACATAGTAAATGATTTCCAAACATTTCTTGTGCATGCAAAGTCAGCATGTAGAAGTTGTTCATACAAGTTGAAATTTAGTAGAAGGCTTGTTGCACTCGAAGATATACCTTACTCTCCCATTGCAGTAAAACTAACTTAGTGTAGCATACTTAACCACAGTTGTTAAATCACTGTATGTGGATTACGTATTCAGCACCTCACACAAAACTAGTGTCACATTGCGTGTATTATAATCTATAGTGATTGAACAATGATTACTTATATGATGTTAGAATACGTACTAAGCTTACATTATATCATCCCTTCCATTCTATTTTGCATTAGCAGACGTGGTTCAATCTCCGTTCTTTATTAGAGCTATGTGTTGAAGGATTAATTGCCTGCCTATATTATCTACATGATGGAAGAAGTTTACGACATTGTCAACGAGAACGAGAAGTGCGATGCGAAGGTCGCCCAGTTATCAGCCTTTAAGCTTCTCAAGAAAATCCAAACTGGCCTGAGTGAGGAGTACTTGGCAAAATTTAAACTCTCATGCTTTGGCCCCCTACTTGAGCTGTTAAGGGTCCAATTTTCTTGTGTCTTGGTCCATGAGCTCATCAGGCTGGTTGAGTGGGTAGTCTGGCACTTGGTCTCTATTATGGCCTGATTGAACTACGTACACAAATTGCAGTATTAGTATAAATGTTCTTGTACCATGCTAATTCATCATCACCTCTCATTTCAGCTGGGGGTAGATTGTAGCCAGGGACCAAGAATTTCTGTTGAATCTCATTTGTATTATCAATGTTAAGCTTCTGCTTTATTGCGGACAGAAGTGAGCCAAATGTGATATCAACCGGTACAAGAAGAGATCGGAAGAGCACACGTCTGACAACGCCGTCTATTTCCACTCTTTGAAAACTGCCCACCATGCATTATAATGAACCTGTAGTGGGTCTCTATCACTGTGATAATGGAGAACAACACAAACATTAATGACGTTAAGAATGCTGCAAGTTGCAGTAAACTCTAGACTCTATCAGAAGGAGTCTAGATAAAATAACAATATTGGAATGGCATTTAATAATGCAAGATCACACAATATTGTCTAGACTTTGTTCTCTAGGGTCTAGGCCGTTTCACCTAACACTGAAATTGAACTATCCACGTTGCTTGTACGCTAAAGTCTAGAGTCTATATACATTTATTGTTGCTGCGAGGTAGAATTTCAGAATTGTTAATCTGGACTCTACATGAATGGGTTTGCATAAGCCTAAACTGATTATATTCGGCAAAAATCAGAGTTGTGTGCACTTTAACTAGTCGGCGAGGTTAGCCTAACATCATTGCTTCTCCGTCGACTGTATAGAATGCTTCGTGGCTTAACATTGTCTAACCACCTATTTTAGTTCGCATTACCCTAGTTTAACGTAATGTCAAACGAATGATCCACAACACACATGCCAAGAAGAAGAATGTAAGTTAACTGTGGGGTCGAATGAGAAAAAGAGAGATTGGCAAACGTCACCTGAGCAATGGCGTAACAAATTTGGCTCGGCAAGTGGGCTCGATGGACTCACTACTAGGCTGCAATGGTGTTGAACGGTGGAGCAAATCAGACGGCGTTCTTGGCATCAAAAGCTCAGGTTGAGAATACTCCAAACCGTACCCCAAATGTTTGCTTTCTTCCTCAAGTCCATGAGTTTGATTTGCAATATTGGATTTGGTTAAAAGTTAAAGCTTATGTTGGAAGTTCACGTTTTTCTAAGTGCCCATGACAAGTCTAATCATCTTTCTGTGTGTCAAGCCGCTTGCCGTAAATGGAAAAAAGGGAAATCAAGGGTATATACGTCATTGTAGTAGTTGAATATTGCTATATTCAGACTTATAATTTCTTTTTGTTATTTTTGACAATACATAGTTACTTTTCACTATTTCTAGAAATCTCCCAAGAAGAAATAACAAAATGAGAACCCAGTCCTAGGCTCCCAGCCAAATGATAAATAACAATCTCAACCCAACGTGAAAAGGACAGAAATGATGGGGTCCACTGACATGTTTGGCCTTTACTTTTTGTAGTTATTATCAATGGCGAAACACCATGTGGTAAACGAGCCCGCAACTCCCCCTAAAGTGGGTGTTGTTTAGGGGAAATTTCTGAGGAATCAGGCCGGGTTTTTACGGGACTTGATTTTTAATGAGATATTATTATGTGGTGTGTGTCAGTTGAGGTGTCATTTAGTGATTGGAAACCGGATTCCGTAAGAAACTCGGCTTTATTTCCATAGCCGGACCAGTTCTTTAGCCACTCATTCTGGGATCTTTGGTTTTCATTATTTTAATTAACAAAAACCTGTCCTTTTACAAGTTATCATTTGCGCCCAAATCATCATCCTGTCAAGACTTCAAAAAGCTCTCAAATTTGCTACACAAATAAGATTATTTCTTCTGTGTAATAATTTTAAGGGAATGTTTATTCATAAATGACTGAAAACTGCTTACCTGACCAAAACTAATGTTGATACACCCGTTTAGCTCTAAGTATTTTCTTAGACTCTAGACAACTTTTACTATTAATTAATTCTCTCTTTCTTTATTCTAATTAACCAATCATAGTTAATAGTTTGATGCATACACACGGTGCACTTTGATACATTAAAGATATTTTAACTCTAAATTGTCGCGCCATAAAAAAAAGGCATAAAAAACTTTAATTTGTTCATTCATAATGACAATTATTATTCTACATTGTAATTTGAAATTAGACAAATTATTATAATTATTATTGTGCCAACCCACACCTCAACAGGGTTTTCTAGGTCTTGATTTGATTATAAAAATCTAAGAAATTAAATTTATGACGGGCAATTTTTAAATTTTGGTAGGTAGCCCATGTGTAAACTGCTTCTAGAAGGATAATATTCTTTTCTTATCCAAAACAGCCACAGAGATCTCCTAATGCCCATTGTTTAGCCAACAAACATAGCAAGATAATACTACATTTTATTTTATTTTTTAGCCTATGATGATCTTTTGTTGATTCTCATGCTTATTATTAGATCACAAAATATACTCTCTAGGAACCTCTTACATAACAATATTCTTTAAAGATAATAATCAGAGATGATAACAATTAGTTTATTAGTTGCTAGGCGAGAGTATAAGGTGGTGTATTCTCAGCTAAAGAGACAGAAAGAATGGGACTATGAGAAGCAATCGTGTGGATGCTGTCTAAGAATTTCCATAATGTAACCATCTTTTACAAAGAAATAGAGCCTGCTTAGCAATAAAAATACGTGAAATTATATGTGGTCTCACCTTTTTATAACTACATAGACACTTTAATAGGAACCGACGTTTTCTTAAAAATTTTCCTCAAATCAATGGAGATAGAAATTATACAGTATGTTTCGCCAGAAGGATATGCAACGGCATTGCTCATTCTATAACTAAAGAGTCTCGTAATTATGCTCTATCATGTTTATTTTTTGTTCATTCCTTCTTCGTGCATAATATAATTACTCTAAGAAATGTAAGTCAAGTTTCAATGTTAGAATCCCGGTTTAAAATTGTAAGAATCGCAATATATTAACTCAATCGAAAGAAAATACATAAATCAACTTTTGATAATATGAGAACATTGGTATATGATGGATTTCTTGCACTAAAATATCTCTAAAGTAAACTTTGAAATCTTCTACTTGTTTGTCTTGATCCATAGTTCCATACATACAAACGTGAAAATTGATTGTTTATTTGTTTACACTCTTATTGTTGTTGTAATAATAATAATAATAATAATAATAATAATAATAATAATAATAATAATAATAATAATAATAATAATAATAATTAAAAAAAATAAATAAATGTAGTAATAATTCAGTTCACACATTCGTCGATGACTTCATAATCTTCCACCAGCTGATTCTGACTGCTCGGACTCAGTTTCGAGAAAATGCTTACAGCACAGCCAAGACCCATTACCCTGCGTCGGTCGGAGACCGCCTTCCTCTCCAGGAAACACCACAGGCTCAAAAGAAAGACAACCCCTTTTCCCGGCTTTCAGCTAAGGGGCCCTATAAGGGCGGTGATCAGTGGTGGCGACAAGGAGGTGGTGGACAAAGTGAGACAAGATAATAATGGGCTGTTAACTTCTTTTGATTCTTCTTCTTCGAAAAGTGGAAGCATAAATGTGAAAGCAGTCGTTACTATCAGGAAGAAAATGAAGGAAAGACTCACTGAAAAAATCCAAGATGGGTGGGAGTCTATAATCAATGGAATTGGCCGAGGAATCTTGATTCAGCTCATAAGTGAAGATATTGATCGCTGTCAGTTGCCGATTTCTTCATAGAACTCTTATTTGTTACAATTGTCGTTTTAAGGTTTCTGTGTTCTACAAGGTTCACACAGCTCTCCACGAGTTCTAAGCTTTATCAGATTTCCTTGAGAGAAGTTCAATTATATAGAGATTTGACCTCTCAAAGCATGTTGTTTCTTTCTTTACTTTCCATGCGTTTTAGCTATGAATTATACAGATGTGGTGGTATTTCATTATGCTTGAGCTAGTCATCTTTATGAGACTTCCAGAAAGTAATAGGGCTAGCTTCCTGATTAGACTTTTTCTCCCCTCCAAATATGATTGTTGTAGCATCTAGTTGATTTGGTAGTAAATTTGGCATTACATGTGTCACTACATCTATTTTAAGAAAAAAGCCTATATCCATCTGTGACATTTTAGGCTCTGGCAATACTTCTTTCTTCAATGGAGAAGTATCTCTTTTCCATCCCGTTATTTGTTTCTGTTAATACATTGGTTCTTGTGATTATCATTTAGCTATCAATGGATTCCTTATAAAGTTTTGGTATGATTCTTATCCCTGAAGTTTGTTTCTTCTGACAGTTACGCAGTCTGGGAAAAGTGCAGAGTCTTATGTGAAAGGATGGTTGCCAAAGCCATCAAACAACCCATATGTTGTATTGTATGGCGCTGACTTCATAGTGCCACAAGATTTTGGACTTCCAGGAGCAGTCGTCATTACTAATTTACACGACAAAGAGTTCTACTTGGTGGAGATAGTAGTTCAAGGATTTGGTGACATTCCCATTTTCTTTCGGGCCGATAGTTGGATTTATTCGAGGAAAGATAATGCAGAAAGTAGAATTATATTTAAAAACCAGGTGAGAAACAGATACATTTGAAGTATGCTAAACAATGACAGTTATTTAAATAATCTCTATTTATATTGTTTTGGCAGGCATATTTACCATCTCAAACACCACCTGGCATTAGAGATCTTCGACAAGAAGACTTGTTGAGTCTACGGGGTAATGGAAAAGGAGAGAGGAAACTGCATGAGAGAATCTATGATTACGACGTTTATAATGATTTGGGTAATCCGGATAAGAGCGAAGATTTAGTCAGGCCTGTGTTAGGAAACGATGAAGAGTGGCCTTACCCCAGGCGCTGCCGAACTGGTCGACCTCCCACTAAAAATGGTATTCATGAATATGATGCTTCCTTTCATAATTTTGTTGCCACATTCCTCAATATCTTATTATGCTCACAATTTTCTGGCTGAAATTTCAATCAGATCCTTACACTGAAACTCGTGTGGAGAAGCCCTTTCCAGAGATCGGAAGAGCGTCGAGATGAGACTTTTGAGGAAATTAAGCAGAACACTTTTTCTGCGGGAAGATTGAAGGCTCTGTTACACAACCTGATACCATTAATTACAGCTAAATTGTCAAGTACTGACATACCCTTTTCCAACTTCTCCGACGTAGAGAAGCTATATAATGATGGTGTCCTCTTGAAGGAGGAAGAGCAGAAAGAAGTTAAAAATAATCAATTTCTCGCTAACGCGATGAGTCAATTATTGACGGTTGGTGACAAGTTGTTGAAGTATGATATACCAGCGATCATAAAGCGTAAGCTCGCCTCTTATCTTTCCTTTTCTGCCCATCACTGCATAAGCAAACCTTATTTGGGGCTTAAATTGTCTCTGCCCCTCATCCTCATTCATAACCAGTATATTCTTGGAGCTTCTTGCCTGCTTTAAGCATTAAAAAAAGTAAATAAATAAATCCACCTTCACTTGCAGGGGACAGATTCGCATGGCTGCGGGATAACGAGTTTGCCAGGCAAATGTTGGCTGGTGTTAACCCAGTTAACATTCAACTATTGGAGGTAAAATTTTAAATTGGGTTGATAGCAGATAATTATATGATAAATTTTGTTTACCTTGTAGTGATTTGCACGCTATTGTTTTCAGGAACTTCCGATCTTAAGTAAACTAGATCCTGCAATTTATGGCCCTCCGGAATCTGCAGTTACCCGTGAAATATTGGAAAAAGAGCTGCATGACATGAATGTTGAACAGGTAGTCATGTTTAGAGTTCTTACTCCTTGGAGCTTATTTTTTTGAGTAAAATCAAACTGTGTTTCGACCTTGGCTTTTCTGTATTATTATACAGGCTATTAAGGAAAAGAGGTTGTTTATAGTCGACTATCATGACATGCTTTTGCCATTTATAGAGAAAATGAACTCGTTGCCTGGAAGAAAAGCTTATGCATCCAGAACAATGTTGTACTATACACCTTGTGGTATTCTCAGGCCAATTGTCATAGAACTTTCACTGCCTCCAACGCCTTCTTCACCAAGCAACAAGCGCATCTTTACTCATGGAC